>JAPYYV010001611.1:0-26347 GCA_030522625.1 Copidosoma aretas | reverse complement strand
CCCCTTAGGAGAAAGAGAAATAAAGAAGCCGAGAGTGCGTGGGAACGCGGTTTTTGTTTTTTTTCAGTACACAAGTGCGCTCTACAGTCGGAAGTGAGGGGCGCGCTGCTGCTGGAGGATGATCGGGCGCAGCTTCTCTGCGTGTACGCTGTTGAGTTTTTTTGGATCTCGTGATAAAACGTACAAGTTGTAACGCACCGCCAATTTCGTAGTTGCAGTATATACCTGATATGATTAGAGAATGAACCATATTTTGTAAGATTACAGAAATATTCCACGAAACATTTAGAAATAAACGGTGTGTAATATTGTAGTAAAGTCACGCACGATTTGTACTTTTATTCCCGAATAAAGTATTGTTGAGAAAAAAAAAAAAAAAAAAAAAAAAAAAAAAAAAAAAAAAAAAAAAAAAAAAAAAAAAAAAAAAAAAAAACGAAAGGGATCTCGTTTTTTCAAGTTACTTGGGTATGTTTTCCGCACTTTTTACGCAAACAAACGTTAAACCATCATAATGACTAAAATAAAGTATCACAAATATTATACAATTTATTAATTTATTGGTAGAGATAACGTTTTCCAATTTACACATTTTATTGATTGAAGAAAGGCACATTTCAATTTATTTGTTAAACTTTATGACACCAAAAAAAAATCACTACATTTCATGATTTTCGCCAAAAAAAAAAAACAAAAAATTAAATCGGCGGATGGACATTCAAATTAAAAACTCGATGAAAAATCTACGTGCAATAATTCCGTTCTGAAATCGACGTGATTCGATAAAACTTTATTCGCTTTATGCATTACATCGTTTTTACATACTTAAAATAAAACAAAAATTAAAATCTTAAATTCATGTTCATAGTACGTTTCTTCTGTACAAAAAAATTGATTTCAAAGTAAAAAAAAATATACAACTGCCGTGAGTTGGTATTCCTAATATTTACAATTTTTTTTTTTTGTTCTGTATGATTTTATGATTGCTGCTTTTTTAGATTCAAATAATAAAAAACAGAATTAATCTACTGCTGTATGTGATACAAACTAATAATAATTAAAAGTTCCTTTAAATAACAAGTTCGTGTTATTCAACACAAGCACTGCTTGCATGTAGCACGAAAAATATCATTTACATAGTCACTTGTATAAAAGTACAAAAATAACGAGTCCCTCCAAGAGATGAACATGTCAATAGAAAAAGTACGTTTTCCGCGTGTGGAAAAATACGTAAATAACTAACAAAAACTTTTTGGCTACGTCTTTAACAACATTGAGTTTGAAACAGATTTTACAAACTCAATTACAAGTAGATCGTCCAAGAGCACTGATTGAAAACGCAAAGGTTTTCAAAAATAATTCAAGGACAAGAATCTACTATTTTTTGCTAATTTTCTAACTTTGTCAACTGTACTTACAGTTTATTATGGGTTATGGATTTTTTCTCATATATTGTGCAAATGACTCCGTCCTCAAATTATTTATGAAAAAAAATTTATTGCGCTTATGGACTAATATAGATTTTTTCAGAGCTAAACACTCAAAAATCAAGCTAACGTTTTTTTTTACTGATGGAGAATCGTAATTAGAATACCGTTTGTCTAGGGATTGTAAAAACTATTTTGGCTCAACAGATATAAAAGGTAAGTCTATTGCAGCAAAATACACGTTGTCAGATCATCGATCAATGTATCTCTCTCTGAAATTAATAGTTTTCCATCTCTAAACATACAAACAGTAACAATAGATTGAGAAAGAGTGAGTTAATAGCTACAGTTTTGGCCAAAAAAACGTGTAAGCAAAACTTAATGAGCATTATTAGGTTTAAAATTGATTTATTTTTTTTCTACATTTTCGTCATTTCTGACGTAGTTTTGACATTTCCCAAAGTTTTTCAGATTTCTACGGTATGTAGAAAACCGCTTACACGTGTCGAAAACTCATCCCCGGTCTCTCTAATCTATTGTACGATTAAAAATTTTTCGCGTGAGAAAAAAAAAATAACAACTAAACATCCAAATCACTTTTGCAGTCATACACACACCTCGATTGAGTCCTTGAAAGACGTCAGTGACCATCGCGATTCCATCTCCAGATGGTGGCATCGTCGCAAACGCACAGCAGTACAGACCCATCACGACTCAAACTGGTCTGTCGGATCGGCGACACGCAACGTGGGTGCTGTAGCGAGGAACACCTCGCCTGTCCAGGCTCTTCCACGTCCAAATCCCAGACGTAAGTGCGGCCCACCTGGTTGCCCAGAGCCATCGTCTTTTGCCAAAAGTCCATCGAAAAGCGAATAAACCAGATGTCACATTCCTTAAATTCGAAGCGGTGCAGCACCGTAGCACTGGTCTCGTTGTTCCGCAGCTGCGTGTTTTCCAAACGCCCGGGCTTCCAGCAAACGATACAGTTCTCACAGCTCTTGCTAAGGATAAAGTCACCGAACCACTTGACACAATCGACGTAGTTTCGATGCACGTCACGGGTTGTAAAATCAGGGAAGTGCTGCAGCACGGAGTCGAAGGGCCGGGAGTTACGGGTTGGGTTGCAAAAGTAAGACTGCTTGATTGCCTCTTGCATGTCAGATCTGTCCAGATTCCAGAGCTTGAGCGCGTGATCCATGCCACAGGAAATTATGCACGTGCCCTTCATATTGAAGTCGGCACTGAGGACCTCATCCCTGTGGCCCTCAACCCCACCGAATATCGCTATGCAGACGTCGGTCTTGATGTTCCAGAGACGAAGCGCGTGATCTTTCGACGCAGAGAGCAGAATATTGGGATCGCGAGGATGTACTTTGAGCTCGTTAATGGCATGGCCATGACCAATGTAGTGCTTGATGCATGCCATGGTCACGGGGTTGATGACGCGAACGACGCCACGGGAGCCAGCCACCGCGAGCAGGGGTTTGCCAGAGTCGTCGTAAGTCCAGGCACACGTGTAAAAGTTTTCCTCGGTGTCCGGGTCCGCGTAGCACTGTCTCAGTCTTATGCTGCCACCCTCGGGGCACTCATAGATGCTCACGCGGTTGCTGCCCACCGAGGCAAACACCATTGGTTCACCCTCCTTGAGGTGGTGATTGAATTGTACACCGAACAGAGGCAGACCGTGGTCCTCCTTGACACTACAGCAGTATTTGTACAGGGCCTTGTCATTGCTCTGTTTGGCCTTTGTCGTCCGACTCCTGCGGCGTCCTTTTCTTTTGAAGCGAGCCTTTCCCGTAGGAGTGTCGCTGCGATGCGTGCCCGCCGTGGAATTGCTTCCTATGCTACACTCAGTCTCATCGCTCTCATTCTCGCTATCCTCCTGGCTGGAGGCATAACTGGTAAACGCCTTTGAGGCACTTCTCTTCATTATCGAAGAAATATTAATTCACGATTTAACAACTCAAAGTACCGTCAACATGTTCAAGTCCGGGATTCCAGTGTGCACGCCTAATAATGCTTCAGCCAGATTTAGTAGTCTCTCTCCTAAGCTCTTCAGGCCTTCAGAATTCTGAAAAATGCAGATTTTTTTTTTTTTTCAATTTCTAATGAGGAAAGAAACTGTCGTGAGAGAGAAAGCTAAAAACTTACGTAAATATTGGCTGACAACAACCGCAGGCAGTATTTATCCTTCAACTTATTGGCAGAATGGCACATGAGCCCCATTGTGTTTGGCAAACCATAACAGTTGACTAGACAAACGCGTCCCGAGATGACGAAAAACTCGTCCAACAGCCAGATGTTTCTCTCCACCTGAAATGAATGACGAAAAATCCTGGAGCTCTTTTACCTAATATCCACACACAACTTGTAAACACACACACAAGTACACTTAACCTAAGTATCATCTCCCTAAACTGCACTTTCACTTTCCGAAAATTTTCCCAACTCACCTCGTCGACCTGCTTGCTGATCCGACTGTCGAATGGGAAAACAACAAAATCGACGTGAAGATCAGGCTTCGTCCGTAAAATATCGGTGATGGACTCGCACTTGTGCACGGCGATCCGGTAGCCCCTGCCCTGATACGTCTTCTGCAGGACCTCGAACAACTTGTCGCATAGCTGACCGTCGGCCACGATCTGCGCAATTTTCGGAGTTTTATCAGAGTTTGTAGGCCTTCACTTTTTTTTTTTTTTCCTGTTTATGTGAAGAGTTCGTTCTTTTTTTTTTTATGTATGAATGAATGAATGCACTTACGAGGAATGATATGATGCTGTCGACGTTCCATGAACCGCAGCACCTGAGCACTCCCGCCATTATTCGTACGGCACCGACACACGCATATTATACATCACCCGACGTTTATGACGACGCCATGTTAAGTGATGATTTTTTTTCCTCTCGATTTCTACACGCTTCGCTCTGCTCAACAGCTAACTTCACTTTACTTTATACTTATGCATTATGCAGAGTACGTTAACGTTGCGAACCTCGCGCGACACAATCATATAAAACTTGATATGATGATCACGTGACCAATGACGTATCCTCCTCCACACTCGCGATCGGATCGCGGGTAGAGCCAGTATATAGATAGTGGACCCGCAGATCGCGATCGTGTAAAATTTTGATCGAAAAGTGAACGCATTTATAATCTATTTTTTTCCTAAATCATAATGTGTAGTAAATAACAATACTCATTAATGTAAAAATATAAGTTCAGAACGTAATTAATCACTCGGCGAAGAACGCTGCAATCTCCTTCGTGATCCGTGATCTCGACAAGTCGACATATATATTACTTCTTATAAAGAATTCAACTCCAGGTTTGAGTCATATTTTAAAAAAAAAATAATCGAACCAGGCATTTTTGAGCCACAGATAAAAAAAAAATCTTGTATTGAGATACGGATTTTTCGGATTTAGTGGGTAAGTTCTAAAAATGATTCCAGAAAAATTATAATCAAGCTCATGAGCTTATCAAAAACAAACAATAAAAAAGCTGTCATTCACAAACGATGGATATTTCGATCCACTTTATAATTTTTAAAAGATATTGTCAACGAAAAATCGATGAATTTTTGTAAATCACGCAGCACGCTTCATCCCGCAAGACCAATTTTATATAAATTTTGAAAAGTATAGATCGGATCAAAAGGTACTCATGAATAATAAATTTTTTGTTCGTCCATAGATGAACTTTCTCTCGTAATATAGTTTGCCGGAAATATTTTCAAAACACGCTGTGAATATAAATATAAGCGAAAAACTAATTTTTTTTTTAATCTGCACACGACTATTGTTTGTTGCACGATTTCACAAAGTTTCTCGTGTTTTTTCAACCGCGGAAAAAATACGACGATTTAGTACGTAATCAGTTCAGTATTCGATGAATTCTATGTAAATTTACGAGATACACTTCTTAAAATCGTTATCTGACCTACAATCGTAACTTTTTTGTACAGTTATATATTTATACAATACTGGTCGTCTCTTGTGATTTTATATGCGTAATAATTATTTAATTATTTTAATTTATTATTGAATACTGATGTATATATTTTTTTTTTATTTCAAGATCCTTATCATCCAGTGAGAAAAATATGTCTACCAAGTTTAGATGTTGAGAAAAATATAATTTTCGGTAACTTTAAACGTCGTATCAAGTAATGGATCTAAATCTGTCAATTGATGGTCGCGATTTATTTTATCAAACTTCACTTTTATCAAGCTATAGTGAATAATTTTTAACTTAAAAATGTCAACCAAAAGTTTTGGAAATTGGATGTACGACCGAGTCTTAGGCTCTGGTGGCTTTGGTCAGGTTGAATTGTGGAAAGAAAAATTTACGGATAAAAAAATCGGTGATTGCATCAAAAATATAACTTTGTTATTTAATTCTTTCATAAATGTAAAATATGTTGCTCCGATCTTTTCAGCCATAAAAAGATGCATGTTACCATACAATGAAATAACTCCAAAACAAGTAATGAGGTGGAAAAAAGAAATATGCATGATGCAAAATTTTCAACATCAAAACATTGTTAAAGCTATTCCACTACCTGATGCAATATCCTTTAAATTCCCCGTGCTGTGCATGGAGTTTTGCAACAAAGGAAATTTACGAAAGGTATTTTTTTTCTTTCATGTTTTGTCTTATTATTTAAAATATTTGATTCAACTATACTTCATGTGAAATTATATTGTACATAAACAGGTATTAAATGAACCAGGTAATGCATGTGGATTAGTTGAAAAGGAAATACTATCAGTTATGAAGGATATTTCTTCAGCTCTTAAATATTTACACTACAATAACATAACTCACAGAGATTTAAAACCCGAAAATATTGTACTTCATGAAAAAAACCATATGGTTGATTGTCTATACACTTGTTCAATGCAATAAATCTTATTTAAAATTTTAAATTATATCCATACGCAAAAATGTATATTTTCAGGTGACTTACAAACTAATTGATCTTGGGTTTGCTAAAGAATTGGGAAATAAAACAGCAACAGCATCACTTGTAGGAACATTTAATTATGCAGCTCCAGAGTTGTTTTTGAGCAACAAATATACATGTTCAGTTGATTATTGGAGCTTGGGGATTTTATTTTTCGAAGTTCTAACTGGTTACAAACCATTTATTCCTCAAAAACAAAATTTATTCAAGTGGTAAAATATATTCAAATACATTCAAATATATGGGAGTATCTTTTTTCTCAGACAATCATAATATGTTTATTTCTAGGCTACATACTCTGGAAACTAAAAAATACGATGAAATTTGTGCAAAAGAAATTGATGAGGGTATAAAATTGTATGATCACGTAGTTCATGTTAATGATTTATCAGAGTAAGATGAATTTGTAAATAATTAATCTTTAAAAGTATGATAGTACATAATATATCATTACAGCTGCATTTTAAACAAATTGGTCGAATGGTTTAAAATTTCTTTGCAGTGGAATCCAAAAAAACGAGGGAAACATCGTGATACTGCTGAAAACGTGATTTTCACTTTATTGAAGGAAGTGTTTCCGAGAATGGTATATAATCTGAAAAAGTTAAATATTATTGAAAACCTCTAATCACTATTTGTGAAGTAATAATAACTTATTTATATAGTAATTTCGTTTCATTTTATTATTTCAGACTATAAACATATTTTCTGTAACTCTGTACAGAGTTGATAAATACAATATCAGCAGTGATATTACATTAGTTGAGTTACAGCAGTGGATAGAACAAAAAACTAACATTCCTGTCCATGAGCAAGTAATTGCAAATACGAATGGTAAAATACTTTCTCAAAAAAGTCATCCTGGTACCTTAGCGTTTCAAGATATGCCTGATTCAACACTATATGTATACAATGGTGAAAGTTTGGAAGTTACTAAGTTTGACTGTGATTGGAAAATGCCTGATATAATTAATGATATGTTGATGAATCCAGATGACATTAAAGATAAATCATCATTAAGGCAATGCTACACATCATTGATTTACATCATGAGATACGAAGTTGATTTATTTAAACAGTACATTTTTGCTTTGGGCACAAAGTAGTAAGTAATTGTAACAAGATTTTCGCGTAACTGTTTGTAAAAATACAACTTTGTTTATTTTATTTTAGTGATATTATCCAAGTACAAATCAAAATGTTGTGTCAAATTTTCCCCAAGAATTTAGCAGATATAGAATCACTACTAAATAAAGTAAAAGAAGCCTTGAAATCGCACGAATCTTCTGACATAAAAGAGTCTTTCAACGATTTAATTAATAAAACTGAAAATCTTCGTAAAGCTTTTAATAACATTAAAAGTGATGTCGACTGTTTTGATCGTAAAATGAGGGATTTTTTTAGTAGTGAAAAATTACTAAAGAATTTACAAAAACTTGAAAAAACGTAATACAAGTTTCATATTTTTACTGTGATGATTATTTCACCGCACTAATATATTTTTTATGCCTAGGTACGACTACTTTTTAAGTATTTTCAGTGATTTTGAAACAAAAATTTCGTGCTCTTCTGAATTTATACAACTTCAAATTGACTCATTGCAAGAAAGGTATGGAGAATTTGATAGCGAAAAAGAAAAGCTATTAAAAGACGAAGAAACAGTAATAATTTTAAGGTTTGTATGCAGCATTGTATTTATTGCTGGTGGAAGAATAAACGTTTTCTATAAAAATTTTTATAGGGATTTTTACCGATTCGAGAAAAGTTTTCATTCTTACATGAAGGGAATCGAAGCAGGCATAGAACTTACTCTCTCATATGAAAAAAAATTTTCCGAGTTGCTGATTAAAATTGCATCTGATAATGTTATACCTAAAAGTGACAGTCAAAAAAGTTTAAGCCTAGTTAAAAATGATGATACTGAAATCAAAGATAATATTGTTCTGCTATCTCTGTAGGTTAAAATCTGTTTAGTACTTTTTTTTTGGTTTAAAAAAGAAATTTATTTTAATATTCAATTGATATTTGATTATAGAGTAGATGAATATCTCAAAACAGGGCAAGAAAGCTGGTCAAAAATGAAAATAGATCTTGAAAAACTTAAAATTTAAATTTTTCTACTCTGAAAAGTATGTGTTGGTCGATCCAAGTATGTTGAATTTGTTAAATTAATATTTTTATGTATTGTTGATGAAAAAATATTCTACGTTTCATAAATAACAAGCTAAAGTCTGATGTTACGTTTGTGCAATGATATAAAATAAAAAAAATAAAAAAAAAATATTTTTACGACTTGCATTTAATAAAATTTTTAACAAAATGTGTACCTTATGTGTGACTTCTTCTGGGTATGTAATGCCTTACTCCCCATTTAATATTGGCTTGCTCATCTGTTTTAACAAATGAATAAACGGGACCATTGAATCCAAAATTGCCAATCCTTGTTTTCCAATTAGGACTGCTAGCTATTTTTTAGACAAAAGTTTTTAACTATGTCTACGTAAGTGCTTGGTAACGTGCAAGATGTACTTACAGTATGAGATATCAATTATTAATGCAATGGTGAAGCAGCAAGACAATGCAAAAAATAAAAAATTCATCTTCAAGAATAATTTTACGGCTCTGAATCCAAATGAAGACTAAAAGTAGATTTGAAACTCGAAGCTTTTCACTTAAATGAAGGCACAAAAAATGTCATGCTTGACCTATTCTCGAGGACGTCCTATTGTGTCGCCTTTCACTTTGGTTCTTTATCTCAATGAGAAAAGTGTCAAAAAAATATTAATGATATAAAACAACCAATAATAATTAAGTAAAAAATTTATTGTCAATCCACACAGTTTTTGAAAACCCAAATTTTTTAATAAAATAAAATTTTAGTTTTTACACATTTTATACTCTAAGTTAATATAGATAATAGAGACTTTTGGGAAGATTCCGTAACAAAAGTTTCTTGACCAGATTACGGACAGAAAATAAAAGATTATATAAAAGGAGCACTAGAAAAAATTTATTCTCATAGTATTAGACAATGTAAACTTAAACACATGGACAATTCCATTTGTTATTTGTTATAAAGTGGTTCATACGTTCAATAAATTGATTAACAATGTTTAAAATAAATATATTTTTTTTTTCTTAAAAATCACCATACACATTAATTACATCCCGGCTAAAAATTCACACAGGCTGCTTTATTTTGTATAATAAATGCACACACCACATCTTAAAATCTTTTATACACATATAAAATGAAAAATTTGTTAAATAAAAACACCTATCCAACTATCGGCAGCTATATCTTCAAAAAAATTTGTGATGCATATTTATCTTCAGTCAAGGTGGCTCATACCTAGATCGAAATAAAAAAAAGCCAAAAATGATTTCCAGAAAGTTTTCATGACATTCTGATAAGACCTATATAATTTGCGCATTAAGGTATAAATGAATTCGGCTTCCGGATATGTGATTTTTCATCAACTTTTTCAAAATGAACAGTGCGATATTTAATTTTTATCATGCAATAAATTAGGTGCCCTGAGAAATGTCTTTGCATCAAACGTGAGTATTGTACAAAACAATTGTTTGAGTACTAAAGAGACAAACATTGACAATAGTATGAGCTACCTCAAGTGTCCTATATTTAATATTTAGAGCTGTCCCACATCCTCATAAAAACATCTTGTACATCATCTAAGTGTTTTAAGTCTTACGAATGGATCAGCATGAAGCTCGTGTTGATTTCAAAACTCGTCCGTATCACGAGTGAATAATTTGATAACCCTACGTCTAAAAGAGATCGCAGGCCAGCGCGAGCGTCTTCTCGATGTGCTTTGAATTTGTGGACCTG
Source organism: Copidosoma aretas (assembly GCA_030522625.1). Taxonomy (NCBI): domain Eukaryota; kingdom Metazoa; phylum Arthropoda; class Insecta; order Hymenoptera; family Encyrtidae; genus Copidosoma; species Copidosoma aretas. Next base: position 16,103 of record JAPYYV010001611.1, on the reverse strand, counting down.
GTTTTGACAGTAGGTACATGCGGGAAACGAGTACTCGCTTATTCGTTGTCACTAATGTCCTCGTCAGTCGTAAATTCGGAATGTTCGTCGACAGCGTCGACGTCCTCGATCTCCTCTTCGTCCGACATCTCCCATTGAGGATGATCTGTCGGCACGACTGCGGCTTCTTTCACGTCAAGCTGTTGCAAAAATATAGATGAAATTACAAATTGATTATCCATCTATAATTATACATGCATACTTTGAAAGACCTTGCCTTAATATCCTGCATCTGATCAAAGCCCAAGTAAGAATCACTCCTCAGGCACACTGTAAACGTGTAAACGTTGGGCCAGATAGGCGCGGTGAAGCGCAATTGAAACTCCTCGGTGTCCACGAGTGAAGTCATGTGGACCATCGAGGTGAGCAAGGTATGGCTCTTGCGATCACAGATATACACCCACCAGTACTCATACTTTTCCTCCGGAAAGTTGGGACAGTGCACCAGATGGGAGGTGTTGGAGCGGCCCTCGAGCAGCCTATCGCGCTTCGACAGCCGCTGCTGGAATTTGTTCCACTCATTGTCGTCGTCCTCGTTTGCACCCTCGGGCGCCCGCTGCTGGGACGATCTCTTCCCCGTCGAGCTGTCCTCGTCGTCGCTGCTGTAGCTCTTGTTCGACTCGCTGTCGCTCTCGTCCGAGCCCTTGTCCTCCTTCTTAGGCTTGGCCGTCGTGCTGTTCTGCTGCGATTGACTAGATGCTGCTAGACCGTTTTCTTTGGCGCTTGTTGCCGAATTCGTCAATTTCGGCGGAGGGACCACCTTCTTGCCCGGACCCTTCCTGCTGTGCGACTTTTTTGGCGCAGCCTTGCGCTGCTTCATCCAGGCCGGCCTCTTGGTGACGGCTTGGTTGCGCTCATCGGCCTCTTCCTTCTCGGCGTCTTTTTCGCCGTCTTCGACGATTGTCTTCTCTTTCACCGAGTCATCGCCAAAGAGGTGTGACATATTCTTGCGCGTCAAGGTCACCGTTACGGTTACAAGAGCACCTGCTGTGTAGACGTTTGAATTTTCATCGTCGATAACTGGAAATTTTGAGCATGTTATTTTTCATGTTTATGTGCGTGTGCTACATCATTATTTCAATTTGACTAGGAATTATTTCCTCACCTTCCGATCTCACTTTGAAATCTACAAAAGGCATGTTTCCCAGAACTTTCATCACATCTTCGAATTGACTATCTGATAAGCCCCTCAGAATGGATCGCCGCTCTTCTCCCTTCAGCTGCGCGAATTCTTGAAGAGTTTTCGCCTAAAAAATTTTTGAAAGTATTTTTGTGTGGAGGTTTCAAAAATATAGGCACATAAATAATGAATTCATTTACCTTAACTTTCTTAGCTTTAAAATATTTAAGATGCTCCTCAGTGATGTGAGGTAGCTGCAATAAGGGGTTCTTAAACTCCCAAAAAGCCTGTACAATCATAGGCGATAGTTTCATACATTTTTCTATTGTTGTGATTGGTGGCAAGTGTTGTACTGGAATTTAAATATTTTTCTAGGTGACTTATGACAATTGAGAATACAATGCTGAAATCTTGTCATTGATTTCTACTCACCTTGTTTGGCATAGGCTAGAACAATCAGGTGATTTAAACAAGAAAGCATTTCTAAGATAAGGTATGGACATTTCTTAATAATGTATTGTCTATCTTTCTCTAACGTCTCTGGATTGAGCGAAATACGTGACAAATGAGCATGAATTATTGCTCTGGCTTTGACAGAGTACGTCATGCACAGTGGAAATTCCTTGTTTTTCTCACTTAAATTTGGTAGTTGCTTTATGAGCTGTAAAATAAAAACGTAACATATCAATTGAAAGTTCAATATTAAATAATTTTCACGAGAATTCACCTACCGCAGGTACTTCGACATTATCAGATAACCTTTCAACAATATCTGCATTATGCCTTTTATCAAATTCGTGAGAGGCTCCTAGAATCATGATGATTCGTTTCAGAGTCATGGTAGTTGTATGGAAGAAGGCATAGTACAATCTTGTCGTAGCCAATAGGACCTGAAGAAAAAACGTTTTGGTTCAAATTAATTAAATGTTAAATTTGTGTTAAATTTATATCCCAGTATGCACTAGTGGATTACCTGATCACCAGTATATCTTATGCTCCTGTACCACCATGTACCAACTGCAATTGGCAAAGCCAACATAAACACAGCTGCATAGGCACCTAAGACCCACATAGAGTTCTCTTTTTCAACTATCCACGATGGCAACGCTATGCCAAAACCCATAGCACCTGGGCCATCAGGATTACCATACTTTTCCCAGTTTTGCATCGCTTCCTTATCCGTTAAAGCTTGGTAAGCTTCAAACAGAAAATTATTTTGTCAGTGGTATGCAAAAAAAAAACTTTGAACAGACAGGAAATTAACGTACTAACCTTTAGTTAATCTCATGAACTCTTTCTCGCTTCCAGTCTCTTTATCAGGATGAAGAATCAAAGACAGCTGCCTGTAGGCTTTCTTGATTGCTACCGAAGATGAACCCTAAAAATTGAGCAACATAAATAATTATGTAACAGACAACTTGGAAACCATTAGTGAAGAAAATGATTTCATCAAATGAAACACAAAAACAAGCATTTAAACTCACAGGAGTGACACCCAGTATTTCGTACGGATCAAAGTTAGCCATTTCATAATCAAACTGGGAGACTTTGTATGCAATCAAGGCGAGCAACAACCATCCTCCAATAATAGTGATTTTCCTAAAATGAAATAATTATCAGTTGATGCCATTCCTTTAACTCCTATGATAAAATTAAAACAGCAGTTGCACGAAACACAATACCAAATAATAGCTTTGGTTTCTTTCCAAGGATCAATCCTCTGGAGTACAACAGTCTTTTTTTTGCATCCATCGCAGTGACATCCCTTTACTACCTTGTTGGGATCTACAGAGCACAAAAAATTTCACATCAAAGCATAGCCTAATTAATTCAAAAAGCAAACAAGTTTATATTGATCCTCCAACAGTAAGTACATCTTTCTGATATGAAGTGGTAAAAAAAACAATGAAACAAATAGTTTACATTCATAAGTATGCACGCATAATTGCTTGCTTACCAGCTGTAGTACTTAACGGTAAAAACGGCAAAATAACTCGACAAACCTGGCTTGGGGCTACGTGGCCAGAGGTAGAAGGTTCCGGGCACGAGCAGGAGCGCCAGGAAGGAAAGCAGAAAGTAGAAAAACGTGCCTCCGCTCTCGTCATATTGGAACTTTTGACCGCTCATCTCTCATTAACATTAAGCCGACGTTTACCGCTGATCCTTGTCCCCCGTATTTATGTACCGTTGCAAGTGCAGCTGCAACAATTCGCCGCAGGTAGCACTAATATATCAACGCTTATTTATTATTCACGACAAACACACGACTCGTATGCCGTGAGTATAAGTATATATACTGCATAGAAGACGACGAGACACGCTCGATTTATTTTGGTGGAGCAACATGCAGCAGCGGACAACGTCCTCGTCGTCGTCGTCACCTCTGCACCTCTCATCCGCTCTGCCGCAAGACTGCCTGAGAGACTGCCAACTCAGCTTTTTGCTGGAGAGTGAGAAGCCTCCTTTACAGCACTCAGTCACTTACAGCAGCTTACAGCTTTTGGAGCAATGTGTGTGATGTGCTTGATTCTTATATTCTTATATATATTATATATTCACGTATGATACTTATCTCTATATAGCAGCTCTCTAGAGTCTAGCTAGTGGAAATGTCATTATATCCATATTCTGCCTTATAAATTAGTTGATCTTTTCTCATAAACTTTAACGAGTTCGATTTTCATGCAACTATCGCACCTTTTAACATTGCAATGTCGAGTGGCAGAACAATTAAAATAAACGCGCTTGAAAAAGTGCTGAAAGTGACAATAGCTGGTGACAGTGACCTTAAAAATATATTGGTTGTGTCGGTTGTAATTTGTGTTCATAATATTCTCATAATATTATAAGTTGTACTGCTGTGTGTTGTGTCACATAGAGTTTGTCGCAACTGCAGTGACAACACCAATGAGAGGGGTTACTTCGTACGATCAGCCAATAAACTAGTAGCTTTTGAAACTATGTCGGTCCTGAATAAAGTTATATTTATTCTGTCACGAAACGTATGTGCAGTAAACAAAACATATATATGTATCAGATCAGAAGACCGGTCCACCACCGCACATGCCGCACGCGCGTGAGCTTTTGCAGAAAGACTTTATTTATAATTTTTTGGATCGTATAGTTACTTGCATTGTGTATGAAAAAATTTGCACAAGTTGCAAATCATCAACAGTTTTTACATATAATCATTAAGTACTTACAATGATTCAAAGCCAAATGAGTAAAAGAAAAGGAGGAATTTGTTATAAGACCATGAATCTTCACCCAGTAGAGACTTAATCTATTCAATATACAATCCAGACTGTCAAAAATTATTCTTTTTATAATAAGCGAGCCATAGATCAGCTCTCAGTTTACGATACAGATTAAGATCGTAGACACTAGGCAAACATTCTTTTGATGTTTTGCTGAACAAAAGTCGACAGTAAGGATAGTTTTATTAATTTATATGATTATACTGAATAAAAAACTATAACATGCATACAAATGACACAATTTTGTATGTATGATTTGTAATTTATCGCAGTACATGTATATTAGTTTTATTTTTGGACTAATTTTTGAAAGATCTATAATTCATAATTTTTACATAATGACTTAGCAAAAAAAAACCTCAAATATACATACATACATATTTTCTTTTAAGACTTTCTAAAATTTTACGAACAAATGTGAATGTTACATTCAACAATGGACATAATGAATGATGAATGCATTGGTAGTGTAGTGTTATTTTAATTTTTCGAAAGTTGACAAGTTTGTTGTAAGTATTTAAACTTTTCCGATCAGTTGATTTATCTTGAAACTCATCTTTCTTAAATCTATAAAGAAGATGATAGATAAATGAGGTTATGTGATGGGTCGAGAACACGTCATTTTGACATTTGTTGATGATAAATTTTTAAGTTTCTATTTAGTCATACAAAATAAAAAAAAGTTAACAATTGAAAGTGTGCAGGGTTTATTTTTTCGATAAATAGTCGTTGACAATTGCAAGTAGTGACCTAATTGAGTTTAAGAAAAAAGTTACAAACATCTGTTGTTTTATTAAAAAAAACGAGTTGTTAATCTTTTGATGAAAGGTTAATTTTAGTTTATTCGTTATTTCCAACTCAGTTTTTCTCTGTACATTCTTGATTATCCACGCAGAGGAACAGTTTTTTGTACTTCTACTAAAATCGACAACATGCCAGTCATTTGTGATGTTGAAACCTGCGAAAATCCAGCTGCCTTAAAAGTAAGTTGAACGAAATTTTGTATACCACTGTAAAAAACTGTTATTGAAAAGTAAGAAAAAAAAAAATCTCATTCAAATTCACAGAGACCAAAGTCTGGGCATGCTATGTGTAAGGAATGTTTCTTTTCAGCCTTTGAGTTAGAAATACACATGACCATAGTTAAAGCAAAGCTCTTTAAAAAGGGTGACAAAGTTGCAATAGGTGCCTCAGGAGGCAAAGATTCTACTGTACTAGCCCATATTATGAAATTGCTGAATGAACGTTATGATTACGGACTAGAATTGTATCTCTTGTCCATTGATGAAGGTATTTCTGGGTACAGAGATGACAGTCTCGAAACCGTTAAACAAAACAGGGATGATTACAAGTTGCCTTTAAAAATTTTGTCTTACAAAGACCTGTATGGTTGGACAATGGATCAAATCGTTTCTCAAATCGGTGACAAAAATAACTGCACTTTCTGTGGCACCTTTAGAAGGCAGGCACTAGATCGAGGTGCAGCTCTGTTGGGAGCTGATATGATTGTCACTGGTCATAACGCAGATGACATGGCTGAAACTGTTATTATGAACATTTTTAGAGGAGACCATGCAAGACTTTCCAGGTGTACGAATATAATCACGGTAAGTATTAACAAATTCAATTTTAGTTTGCACCTAGCAAATAATCTTGGTATTCCATTTAGCAAGGAGAAGGAAGTATTCCTAGGTGCAAGCCACTGAAATATGCATATGAAAAGGAAATAGTTATGTATGCGTACTACAAACAATTGGTGTACTTTTCTACAGAGTGTAAGTATGCCCCTAATGCATACAGAGGACAGACTAGAGAATACATAAAACAAATTGAAAGGATCCGACCCACCTGCATACTCGACATTATTCGCTCTGGCAAGTATTTTTTTTACTGTACAGGAAAAATACTAAATGAAATTCTTCCAATTTATAACAAGTTTTTTTTGTACTTTTAGCTGAAAATATCAAGTTTAAAGACCTAAAGTTACCAGAAAGAAGATTTTGCTCAAGATGTGGATTTGTAGCAAGTCAAGAAATTTGCAAGGCTTGTGTATTATTGGAGGGTCTGAATACTGGTAATCCCAAATTGGGTGTTGGTAAATCAAACAAAGCCAAAAGAGCTATGGGTCTCCAAATAAATGATGGATCAGAAAATAAATCTAAAACGAGGGTAGAAAAGGGAGTCAGTAAGAAAAAACTCAGGCGGGAGGAAAAAAAACAAAAACAAGCAATGATGTGTGGAGGAGGAGGAGATGGAAGTTGTGGATCTGGTTGCAAGCCACGAATTCCATCTGATCCACAAGGAGAATCATCAAATTTTGAATCATCATGTGGGCCAGATCATGAAATAATATCTTTTTCGTATTCATCAGAATGGCTTGATGAAAGTATCTTTGATGATCTCGCAATTATTTTAAAACCTGAATTTATTAGTGATAGTGATAGTGAAGAAAACATTTGTGAGAATGACTGTCCATTGAAAATTTTAACTGCTGAAAAAATAGAAACTTCTGTCAGCACAACTGCAACTTCTGAAGTTTTTACATCCGACAATGAACCAACAGTTTCAAACTGTATCAGTGAGTGTAAAAGTCCTGATCATTTAAATTCCAATGAAAAAATAATCAATTCGTCTCATATGGATGATAAATCTCGAGAAGATTGCTCAGTGCCATCAACTTCATCATCCAACGATAATGAAGAATTTGAATCTACACCTAAGGAAAAAAAAGGAAAAAAGAAGTGCAAGTGTCCTCCAGAATTACTGGAAAATCCAAACCACCCAGAAGTGATAGTTGATTGTGAAGATGATTTTGATTTTGACATTCATCTTCTTAAGTCAATACTAATTGCTCAAAATCCAGAAATTGTAGATGAAATTAGACAACTTGAAGAGGAGTCGAACAGGAATTCAGACAGCATGAACACTCCATCGACATCAAAAGCTGAATTCAAGGATGAATACAGTGTACCTGAACTTGCATTGAAGCTGGAACAAACTGTGATTCTAGGATCTAAAAGTCAATGCAATAATAAAAAAAAACAACTGTTACCCAGTACTCATGAAGATAAAAGTAGAGGGTCTCAATCAGCAAATTCTTTAAGCTGCGAGCAACCATTGAAACCAGCCGTTGTAAAAGCAAATCCATCAAGGAAAGGAGCATCGTTTGTAACGCCAGAAATGATGCACAAGGCGCCAAACAATTTAGATTTTTGATTGCTGAATTTTTAACATTTACCTTTGTACATAAAAATAATTAATACAATACTTTTTTAAAGTTCATTCTTCGTTTTATTCATTTTTTTTTAAATCCAAATCACAAAAATATTTCATAATTTTTATAAAACAAAACATTATTCTCGTCTCTCATTCAAATCTTATAAGTAGGCAGCGTTCTTTTGACTGATGAAATTTCGACAGATCGGGCAGTTTGTAGAAACATCAAGAGAACAGTCTTCGCACAGGCAGACGTGTCCGCAGGGTATTAGAACGATTTCACGAGGATTGGAACGACAGACAACGCACAGTTGATCTTCAGAAAGATCCGTGTCGCGCACTTTTTGCCGTCGCTCTTTCCGCGTCGCTTCGAGCGATCGTCGTAGTTCATTGGCTACTCTCTGTTCTTCCCGGTCTTTTAAGTAACGCCTTAGCACCATACCACCGATAAATAATCCAATTGCACCAAACATCAAACACAACCATCTGCAAAAATTTACGTTTGGACGTTACTAAAGTTTGCAGGTTTTCCATCATATTGTGTTATTGTTATTTTTTAATTTACTTGTAAATTTTTCTCCTATCATCCAACTTTCTAAGAAGTGAACTCAAGGACATTGTAGTTAGATAGTATGGTGTGCCATTGACAGGAGGCTGCAAGATCAATCCATCTGACTTTGATAGTGACTTTGTTAATTCGCCTATCCCAGTGATGATGGAACCTTCTCGCAACATTTCTTCCGTTGACTGAAGTCCCCTTTGCCTGTGACCTAGTACAACACCAAATTTAATTTCCAGCATCTCCAACAAATAGAATAAGCAGCTATAAAATAATGAGTACCAGTAAAAAAACCCCACAGATAATCGACAAAAGTTGGTGCGCTTGGCTCAAAAAAATCCGATATAGTTTCCAAATCCAAAATCTCAGCTGCCATTGCATCGACCACTTCTACTTTGTGACTGCCCTTCTTGAGAACAAACGGCACAGAGTTGTAGACCTCTTGCATGGTGTGCTCTTGATCAGACCTGCAAACATAATCACTCGAGTAACAATGATAAATCACCCGTCGAACCAAAAATCAATCATCGTACCAATAACCAGAAGTTGTTCTGACGACAACATGCTCTTTAACACTGAGTTTCTGTATGACACCGGTAACATCTCTGTTATTGATGCTGTGAATGGGCTCACCGATGGGCTTGACAGCACCCCTAATTGCAATGTAGTCAATTTTATTCCCAGCACTGTTGCGCACGATTTCGTTCAGGTTATCGCTTACCTCGTGAAACTCGGCACCCTGGAAAAAAGCCAACGAGCGCACGATCATTCGTTTGAGAGGATTTACTTGTCACAAGAAAAATCTTCGATTCTCACCTTGACAGCGGCAATGGAGTTCTTGCAGAAGAAGTACTGTTTCAGACAGATGCCGAATATGATACTGTCGACGCCCAAGGCGATGAACTCGCCGAGGTAATCCATAACGAGGACGCGGAGAAGAGGACTAGATGACGACGACGAGGGATCGGTTCGTCGGATGGTCAGGTTAAAATTAGCGTTGTTTTGAATTTGCTCGGCTGCTGCTGGCTGCTGTTGCTCTCGCGAATTTCCATTTTGCAATTAACAGGCTCGGAACGTCACGAAGCGTTCACTCGTCTCTGTCCCCACGTTTGCATATTTTTGCGTGGTGATTTACAACTAAACTTGAAAATTTAACACTTTTTTCGAGGCATGTTCTCCTACTTATGTCATTTTTTTTTAGTCTTTGTATGATGATATATTTATATAAGTACACTCTTCGAGCGCAGAGCCTCGAGAGGAGGAACATGAATGCAACTGACGAATAAATTAGTATCTATTAGCGACGTCAAGCAAAGCAGAGCTGACTTCATGCGGGTGATGTGGAGGCTACTCGGCAGAATGCGCTAGTTGGTTTTGGTGGCGGTCAGCGTTCAAAATTGGTGATAATGTTTCTTTTAACAAGTAGATGATTTGATTGTTAATTATTTGAATTTTTGCATCGGACTTTTTCTAGAAAACACCAATTACTTAACAAAATTTTTAGTATAATTTTTTTTGGTTGGCATAAATGATGTGTTTCTAAATTTTTGGACAACCAATTAAAATATACATTATACACAATATGTATATACAATTATTTTTCCAGGAATTATAAAAATTAGATTTGAGTTTCTCAAAAGATATTTTTAATTTCAGAGCAATGATTCGTATCTTGTTGGTCTCTGTTTTACGGACACATCAAATCACGGGAGTTTTTATTCAACGTTATAGCTATCGCATCAATATTTGAAAAAATAATGTTGGGTTCAACTGAACAAATTTTTATTCTGATTTTACTGTTTCGAAATGGTGAAAAGAAAAAAAAAAATTATTTTTCGCGTCTCCAAGACGAAACACCTCAAAGTTGCAAACGAAAAAAACTCGTATTTCTGGAGTACCTTCAACACCTTTGCGCCTCCTCGCTACCTTTTTATATTTCAAAGCTAGACGAGAGCCCTCCAACTCGTCTAACGACGTAACGACCTTTAAAAAGTTTCGGCGCCCTTTGCATCCCAAATATTTTTCGAGATCCAATAATAGAAAGACAAGCACAAACATTTTTTTTAATATTTATTGGTCCAAACAAAAATATTTGTTTCGTCGAGTCATAACATTTTTACAACACTTTCAGCACGAAATATTTATAATTTCATCCGTACTGAATTCTATTTTTTGTCCAACAACAATTCGTCCGTCAAAATGCTCGAAAATTCAGTTGCACCGCGCTTTCTGCCAGTCAATTCGAAACCCGTACACAATAACACAAAAATTCAATTTTCTAGATCATTTAAAGAACTTTCAAAAGTCAAAATCAATTTTCGCCCGTGTACGGGAATATTATCGTATTTGAAGTATTCGGACAGTTGCGCAATAAATATATGTGTGCGTATGGATGTGAAGGATTCCGCATAAAGACAATTTTGAAGTTTGGAAATGGTTGAAGTTTTTTTTATAAATCACACGATTGTAACCTCTTTTTTTGTCCAACCTCAAAAATGCAAGACAATTATCCAATGTATGGGTGCACGATTTAATTCGTGAGACTTTTTTATTAATTTTTTAATGTATTCAAGTCGAATTTCAAAAAAATGTTGACTAATTTTATTTATTTTCTTTACAATGGGGTCTTGGTAATTTTGTCTTGCGTTAATTACAAATTTGTTTACTTGATCATGCAGGATTGAGGGAATAATAATTCGAAACATTATCTCCCTAGGCAAGATTAAAAAGGCTCTTGAAACAAGAAAAACAATGTTTTATTTTTTCTGAACTTGATGCAAAATATATGGAAAATTAAGAAAGGCAAAAAAAAAAAATACGTCACACGTTACTTAAAATTTCCGTATTACCGGGTATGCGTGGAAAAAAATTTAAATTTCCAGGAACCTCCAAACGAAGTTTTCGCGGAACCTGACTCATCAGACGCGTAAAATGTAACTGTCGTGTACTATGAATTTCTCTCGCGACAGCCTCTCTTTTGCGCAAAACTCTGTAAGCGTGACAAACTTTATTTACACATCGTTTGCGAATTTATTGTTCGTAAAATGGAGCACTCGAATCGTTAACCATCTTTACGCGTGTTTACATCCCAGTTGACGATTCATTGTTTTTGGCAAAAAAGCAACCCAAAAACGCTTCCAATATTTGAAACGAACGAAAAAAAAAAGAAAAAACAGAAAATCTGTAAAACGCCCGACCCGTCGATCGACCGCGCGTCGTTCCATTCGCTTTTGCGCCAAATTCGGCGCTCAATCGTCCGCAGCACGCACAAACACGCGCGCAAAAGTCAAGATTCATAGCCGCGGTGCGCTTATAAATTAATAGCTCGCGACGACTCTCGCAACGCATCATTGTATAAAACGATTACCGACGCAGGCTCGCCGGAGTATTTATCCATCCATTTGCTCACTCAATGCCACGTACAACGTATAACGTACATCAATGCTCGTATATACAGGGATATATTAAATTTATTTCGACGCTGAAGTAGAATAAAAATTTTTCGTTCCATCCGTCGCGTCTGACTGGCAGATCGCGTGGCGGTGGTTAATTTGTTGTTGTTTCTACTCGTACTTGTAGGGAAGAGTAAAAACAAAACCAGCCGACCATCAGCAACGAGCGTGTCCGAGGGCAGTTTGAATTTTGATCCGAGAATGAATGATTCAGCGGCGCGCCGAGAGCCGCCGAAATGTTTGCCCGGACCTCAATGTTTGATTACGGAAGCGAGATCGATTTTCACGCAAGCCCGACGTACAAGTAGTATAAGTACCCATACCCTATATGCGTACCGCCGGACACGAGCGCGCACTGCCGCAATATTTATCGAGTAATTCGGGTGTTTTGGTGGCTCTATATGTTATTCCCCCCGCCGGACTTGTATGCTTTTACTTCCGCCTTTTGCAAGAGAGATTTATGCGTTTCTGGTCGGGGACAACCTTTGATTCGAAGGTACCCTAAAGTGTTTTTCGAGCGTTCGAAAAATGCAAAAAAAAGAAAAATGACGATTCCAAGGTTAACGGTGTTCTCTTGTGCACCCATCCATGTGTCACTCCACATATTACCTCGAATCGAAGGAGATGAAACGAATAAATAACCGTGAGAAACCAATAAAAAACGTGCAGAGTTGAAGAGGCACGACCGAATAATATCATACACCCAGACTCGGGTACGACTATTTTTAGATTTCCATGGATTTGCAAACGCTCGGAATTAAATTTTTTTCTCTGAAAATGTGATACATACCCGTAACATTTTACTCGGAAAAATAATTACCAGCACAATAGTGCGAGATATGCGTTATTTTTAGCAATCTAATATTTGGATACTTTATTTTTTCCAAATGCACTATTTCTGCTGGAATACATTTTGTCAGAGCGATGAAAAAAAAAAAGTTTTTCCATCTCTTCAATACACCCCTAGTACCCCTACCCTGCATGGCTTGTGCCAAAATTAGCCTGCGCGTCTGAATAATAAATACAAATCATCACTGCACACAGAGAGTACTCCCGTATATCTCGTCCACACCCACGTCCAGAATCACACGCAGCACTGCAGCGGAGGACATTTATTTCCGCGGATTCCCGCGCGACGTCGTAAACGTGGGATCGTAAAAATCGCACTCGAAATCGCAAGGGGGCATGTACGCGGAATAGAAAATCGCGCGGCACGTCCGAGGAAAAGTCGCGAGAAGTGTATGCGCGTGTGCAGGGACTCCGTAGGATCTGGAAAATCAGTTCCCCGCGAGCAAACACCGCCCGCGCGGGTATTTTTTCATTTTTCCCCTCCCTTCGGTCCCTTCCCTCCCCGTTTCGCCCCGCGTTTGTTTTCTCGCTCGCGCGGTGTTTCGCCGGCAAGAATTTCGTTTTCCCGCAAAGTTTGACCCTCCGCGTCGGAGGGATTCTCGTTTTTTCCCCAGTAACTTGGATAGGTATATGATTCTCCGCTCTGGCAACGGTGGACGATGACTAAAAACAGACGGGTCGTTGCGAAACGAGTGGCTGTTTGTTTTTTTTTTTCTCTCCATGTATTGTGCATACTTGATAGCACTGCATCACCGGGAATGGGTGCGTGTGCGCACTCTGCGGATTTACGAGGGTTTCCGCACACTTTGGCAGGCGACGCTGATTGAGATTTTATTTTTTGTTCCTTCGCAGCTTATTTGCAAAGTGGCCACTCCGAACTTTCCAACAGTCGCGGAGGAGATGATGCTTTTTTCGCTTCTCATCCAGCACCCGACTGCGCGGGGGGAAAAAAAACGCAGCTCCTCCGCGAGCCGAGATTAGTTTTTTTGAATTTACGCGTCGGCCAAATTTAATGCATGCAAACTCTTGCTGCCTTCTTTCTCCACGCCCCCCCCCCCCCCCCATTGTACTTTGGTTAAAAATAATACCGATCGCGCCTCGGATCCGACGTTGTTGTTGTTGTTGTTGTTGTTGCTGTTGCGCGAAACGAAAACATTCGTTGCGCCATCTTATATACATGCAGCACAATGGCAATATGACAACGACGCGGCCAGATTACAGAGATCATCGTCGTCCGCCGCACGCGTACATTGTGTGTAAAATTAGTCTCGCGAGCGCACAATATGTGTATCTACATGTACGGATACGCGAGTCGCAAACAACAATACCTATATACCAGCTATAACTGCACGCGAGTGGGCGACGCCGGCATCGGTGGTACAATAGGGAATAGGTAATACACGTATACGGCGATCGGAACTGTCGTTGTCGTCGCGTTATTGAGTACGTGTATGTATAAGGAGGAAAAATTACGCGGTTATTAGTCCATTACAAACGCGCAGGTGCCGATCCGTAAAAAAACTTTGGACCCTGACAGATTGAAAATAGTTTCGAGGCATACGATTGCTATACGCCGCTTACCTCCAGGAATACGAGGATTTTGGGAAACGCGTCATTTTTCCCGTGTATAATTTAGCTGATACTATACGGATAAAATGGTCGTAGAGATTTTCGTCGGCTGGTACGGAGCTTCATTATTTTGTTTGGAACAATATTGAGAAACATTTGTTTTGTCCTTTAAGAGGAAAAAAAAAGTTTAATTACCTCGTAAAATCAATGTTGTCCACAAATTTCTCCGTAACTTTGAGGGCTCGTGAAAGACGAAAATCTTCGTCCCATATACAGGTGTGCCTCGAAAAAAATCGCCTCAATTTTGAGAAACTCCCAGCTTTTATGTTCTTTTTCTTTGTAGAATCACCAATGTACGTATTATATCTATATTGGCGTTGCGTATATCGTCGAATGGATCCGTGTTGTTGTGCGTGCAACAATAAGTGGTGGTATATACGTATCATATCCGTGTGTACAATAGCGAAGGTCGTCGCTCGTCGCGGGCTCTCTCGCAACGTATAATTATAATATTATGCGTACACGTGACGAGTGACGAATTGTCTCGTCTATAATCGCGATTGTACTCCGATACGATCGGGAATCTTCGAGTGGGGACTAATTTTAGTCACAACAACGTCCCTTCTTTTTTTTCTTATTATTTTTTTTTCAATTAAATTAAAAAAAAAAATGTAATATTATGCTTAAATTAATATAATTTACGTGAGTATATATATATATCCCTTTGTTTTGCCCGACCTCGGCTTTGTTCGTCGCTACCCGTATACTTATGGCTCTCGCTTTGATGCGCATCGCCGCCTCTCTTGTCTGCAAAACGATTCTCCATCTGAAACCTGAACGTTTGTCTTACGAGCTCAGAAAAAGGAAGCAAATATAAAAAGCTTCCAGCTGACGTAGAAAATAGTTTGGTTCTAGTAAAGATAAATCTGTAGTTTGAATATTTGTTTTCCTCTTAGTGTATGACCGATCACTCGTGATTTATATAGGTGCGGAGTTTTCTAGGGTTCCATTGTCTCAATAGATGTTCACTTGTTATTAAATTGATTTTACAAAAAAAGCATCATTATTCAGAATTAATTTTCACAAGTATACAGAATATTATTCATAATTAAAATACAGTCGAAACATCCTATAAGTATATAGTACAATAAGTGCATTTTGCGCAACATTATATATCATCCCCCGTTTATAGTCAAACATGTTTTGTTGCTAACATGAATATTTACTTCAAACATAAAAGTACTCACTCGTATTGTTATAAATAAATTACGCACCCGTTAAACATTTTTTTTTCTTGGAGAAAAGCCATGGATAATCGTATGACATGCTCTTCAGTGGGATACTTAAAATCGTATTCTATTTTGCGGGGACCATACACGCGGGTAAAGTCCCCTGTACAGTTCGTGTGATTTCGGTCTGATATTTGTACACCGACATTGGTATTAACCGTACGTACGGAAAAAAATTTAATCGATTCAAATAATTGCGAAGAACTTCAACAAATAAAGTAAAAATTTTGTTCATCTACTCGGATTATAATATTCGTGTCAATTAAATAAAAAACAATAAACATCTTTTATCGGTACACCGTTTCGCATTTCATGATTCATCAAGACACATTGTGCGTCGAATCGTCGATAAAATCCGACCATCGCTGTTTTCGAGAGCTGCATCACCGAGATTACTATTCGTCCCTCTTAAAAAAAAAAAGCGACGGAAGTACTCTCGGAGCGCCTCCCGAGCACCTCCAGTAAGCTACCGGAGTACGGAACCGCACCGGGTACAGGACGAGGCGATTCGTTTCCACGATCCGATCACTCGCCCTGGATCATCAACGCCAGTACAGCCTCGCCACCGGCTGCGCATCAGCGCCCGATACTATGTACACGAATGAGGCTCTCTTGCGGTGGACGACTCGTGGAAAGTTTAATTGGCCCCCCTCCTCAGCGTCCGTCCGATCCGCGGCTCGTGGGATTCAATCTCCCGCGGTCGGTGGATTTTTTCGCGCCCCCCGCGGGGGCAAAAAAGGCGGGGGGGGGGGC
>JAPYYV010001610.1:0-30670 GCA_030522625.1 Copidosoma aretas | reverse complement strand
TCCCTTGACGCACGTGTCTGATTCTTTGTAAAATAAGAAAAAAATCTTCTTTCCATCTTCCGTCTTTCCGTGGAAACTCTAACCTCCCCCCCCCTCCCTAACTTGCCACCCGGTGTAGATTTTCATTTCATTTGTTCTCTAACCGATCCTTTACAGCCCCTTCCTTGCTGCTGTGCAGCCCTCCATCCCACAAAGTAAGGTAGCTTTCTATTAGTATCTCTATTGTTTTAAAGTTTTTGATCCTCTTACAGCCCCGTACAGCTCTGTTCTGTTCTTCTGTGCTTCCGCTGCTGCTTCATGTAAGAGTGTGTAATGAAGTTTATACCGTATCATGCGGAATTTTTGTAAAAGGGAGGGGAAAGCAGGCTGGGATTCTTTGACAATCGAAAAAAATCGTCAGATAATATAAAAAGAGGTAAATATACGTCACATAACGTCAGTTGTGTGGCTTCGCTGGCCAAAATTTGAAGAACTTTAAAAAAATCAATATGGGCTTAGATTTTTTATATGAATCTATAGTCCCACAATCCATCTCACACTTTTAAAAAATTAAACATGGTGGAATCAATACGGCCTCGTCAATAAGTATAAATATCGAGAAATTGATAAAAATTAATGATAAATATCCAAAGAAGCCAATAATCGTCTAGAAATAACTAGTCTTTTCATTTTTAGAGTTCTTAGGTAAAAATCTAAGGTAACATTTATTAATATTACTGTGCGTCATTTACTGTGGGGTCTTTTCTGGTGAGAAGTAATATTATTCAGAGAAATTTTATTTAAAAATTTGATAACGGCCATTATTTACTATATGATTAGTCATATCTAATCTGATGTACGGATAAATCATAAATTAAAAGTCATTCTGCGATACCAAACATACGAGATCCAAAATGGAGTCAAAGAAGAATAAATAACTTTGAAAAATCATGTTATACCGATTATTATTATCCATAAAAAGCGAAAAATGTCTGAAAATCACAATTTTAATAGTTTTGGTATTGCTTAGTAAAAATTCACATCGAATTAAAAATTTTTTTTTTCGAGAATTTGATATTGTTTTCTTCATTGAGAAAAATTGAGCATATCTTTGTCTAAAAATGTCAAGGAGTCATTATCCTTGCATCATATCGGTAATGTCAGCATTTAATACCTTCGTGATTATATATTCAAGTAATATGCTTGCTAGATACGACAAGATAGATGTACAACGGCCTTTAAAATCACTGAGAAAACTAAGAATCCGTATGGGATTTGGGATAAAAACTTCGGAAAAGTTTGACATCACCTAATTATAAATATTTCACACAAAATTATAGTATTAAAAGGATATGTAGCTTAAAATACAGAGTTAACAATTCATTGACACTGTAATGTAGAAGCCTATAATATTACCAGACTGTAACCTTGTGGTTCTCATCATTATGCAGACTAGAAGTATGAGTTTCCTATCTTATGCCTGCTTTTTTCTTAAATACATCTAAGGCGTCACTTCGTTAAATTTGGTACACTATAATTCTTAATCTCTAGTACTTTTCAACACTCATTTATCATAACAATACAACATATGGATTTAGAGAATTAATATTTTTTGAACCAATCTAATTCATGCAATATTTCAGTGCATGGCGTGCACCTTCGTTAGGGAAACATGGTGTTGGAAAAACGCACACTAACTCATACGGATACTCACCTTATAACTAACAATTATTGCATCCATCATATATCTTTACAAACTTGTATACATTTTATCATCCACGCAGTTACAATAGAAAATTAATAACCTTACCAAAACCAATAACATATCCATCATATAAATTTCTGCAATCCATGCCAGATAATTGTCATACACAAATAATATTTTAAACGAGTGGAATTGTCAATATTGTTACTTTTAAAAATAATTTGACGACAATAAAAACTATTTGTTTAAACTAGCGAATAAATGAATTTCTTTTTCTTTTTTTTTACACTTATTATTAGAAAACATAAACATAATTTTTATCTAAGTCTGTTTAGACTTCTATTATGAATTACAGTGTTCTTAAAATATGTGAAAAAAAAATGTAAAACTGTATGACAATAAAAAAATTGTATATATAGTTTCTCGAAAAATCACATTCTATCTTCAAATACAATTATAAGATTATTTGCAAATAATTCAAAAAACTTAAAACAGAATAATATATCTAAAATTTTTGTATAACGAAGATGCATTTTTCATGTTTTCCTTATATTCGAGTTTCAATCTATCTTATTTATTATTGTGTAATACTAATTGAATCGTTAACTTCAGAACATCTCTATATTATACATTGTTTTTCAGAAATTACGCGAAATGCATCTGCTGATCTGTCTCACAGGAGGATCTTTAAAAAATTGTCTAGCTAAATGTTTGTTACCATTTATACTACTACTTTTCTTTCTACTATGGTAGATAACATTATTGTTTCTAAAAGGTTGATGTGCCTAATTAACAAGAGATTCTGGTGTGTCCAGTGCTTTTCTCTAATTAGCTTGTATACTGCTACTTACGATTTTTAGTTTGAATGTAGCACCCGTGCCATCACAGGCACTTTTGCCATGTTCTGTTCCATAAAAATTCCATTTAGCTTTTACACTAAAGTCTTTCTAATGGTGAAAGAAATTAACCAATTAAAACTTGTTCTAATAATGTTGCTTTGCTCTGTTCACATACGTTATTTTTCCAAGTATTTGACGAAGTTTTCTCATTTCTGATACGATAAGTGTCTGCATCGTGTAGGCTAAACTAGCATCATCCAGTAGAGACTCTGGCAGTATGATAAAATTAATATAAGTCACGATTCCATCTTTATTGTAGCATAAAAGTAGAGGATAAAGAGAACATTAGGACTTGTTATAACGGAATCCCTGCACTGCATCATGTACTAAGCATAAATAATTTTCAAAGAAATCAGTTGGCCAAATAACTTTGTACTGTTTGAAATTTCTTTTTGAGTCAGTGATGTGATAAGACTCCATTGGAAAAATAAAGTAATGTGGAAGGAGAAATTTTATTCTGGAAACTAATTCATTCAAATCATAAATCACCCAAAGATAGACATTTTGTTGATAGAGTACAACGATCCGTCAACTGCCAAGTGGAAGAAACGATTTCTTACATGCCTGTGCAACTCATAACTCTCAAAAATAAAATTTAGTAGCTTACAAATGTTTAGGCAATTTTCGCAGTCTCCTAAAAAACATTTGAATGCTTCATTTTTATGTAAAGCACGATCCTAAAATAATCTGTAAAGAAAAGGATTGCCTTATTGTAGGTTTTAGTCTGCATTAGCGAATTTACAGTATTAACCATGGACCTGAAATTTTTGTTATTCTTACAAACGCATAAATATTGTGTACTACAGGGACCACCTAACATTCACCATTCAGGTCGAAGATTTCCAAATTTAGTTTAACAGATCTAGCACTCTGGATTTTTATTACTAAATAAAGTGTACAGTCCCTGAATATCGCACAGAAACAACGTTTTTTGCATTGAGTGATTCGTCTGTGTACATTTTTACAACATCTTTGGTATTAGGCATAATTCGACTATTCAAGTCGCACTCTAAAAAATCTATAGATTTGTTAACCATTTGATTTAATATACATTTTCCTGCTTTCATGAATGAAGTAGCTGAAATTCCCTCAGATGTGCGTAGTTTTCTAGCGTTTGCTAATTCTCTTGGAGAGGCATCAAATTTTTTACCTACCTGACAATCACTTCAACAATTTAGACATACAGTGAGAATCGCTACACGTAAAGGGTCATTCTTCGGTAACATTAAATACTTTTCTTTAAGATCCGAAAACATGTCTTCTAGAGCTATTGTTCTTGAAAGATATATTTTTCTAGGGATAAACATGACGTATAATTATTGAATCTAGAATTAAAGATACGCACTGCGCACGCTGATTATTCTATCCTAATTTTTTTGTATACAAATAAATAAACTTGTTCGATTATGATCCTTGGATCCATCTGAGCACTGAGGATTATAATCGAACAAATCTATTCTTACATTGTACTTAAAAAAATACCCGAGATCAACTAAATTATTGTAAAATAAATATTAATCAATTTAATTTAATGCTTCTAATTGTAATGTTGTCTTTTCAATTTTATATGTAAGTTAAAATTGCCTTTTTTATCATAAAAATATTTAAAAAGTTTTATCCATGCAGGCTTGAAGACATGGCTGTATTTAGAATGAGAAAAGTATGATAATGAAAGCTTAATTGACTGGATTCCAGCCAGATTATCATTTACGGTTATAGTAATTCAAAACAGTTATGCCTATTCTACAAAGTAACAAAGTAAAAGTGAGCTTTTAATAAAAACAAAATCATGATGTTGATTAAATATCGGCGTAAGGGTTAAAAGTACACCCAAAAGCAAGTGATTCTGTCCAAATACCATGTAGATTCCAGAGTATATCAAGGATGAAATCACTTACTCTTAAGTGTACCCCATAGATCAAATAAATTAATCCCAAGGTGATTGAACTGAATCACTTAGCGTGTAATGGTTATATTATTTAATTAATTATTTACTAACGGATGATAAAGTGAGATCTCCAATTATTAAATAATAAAAGTGTGTCCGAAGCTATTTTCTCGTCCAACCGAACAATTTTAGACTCTACATATGAGACTTAAATACATCAATAGACTACCAATTTATGAATAATAAAAAAAATCTTACATGGATGATTGATAATCTCAAGCTCCTCATCTCTCTAATCCTGTACTTTTAGTATCTTTATCTTAATGACTGTACGTATGAGGGTTATAAAGATTGATGGATGGCTCAATACTTTAACCTCAAAATATCAGCAGTCGACGATTTTAACATAGGCAATGACGATGTGTGCTGCGTTTCAATCGATATCTTTGGATTATGTCTGTGTACCTATACATTTCAAGATGTTAGTTGGTTCAGAATTGCATGAGTTTTTTTGCGTAAGTTATTTATTTAGTTCCTCTAGTAAAAGTAAAATAATTTTTGCAAAGAACGTCAAAAATATATTGCCCTCCACAAGAGCTCATATGATATTTCCAATTTTTACCAAGCTTTCTTTCTCATTCTCTTTAAGAACCTCATCTTACATTTTCAGAGAGGGTAAAGTGCAACTTAATTAACAATCGGACAAAGTTTTGTTTTAATTGGTTTAAAATTGTTGCATAAAACAACCTCCTTAAAACTGATCTAAGATTTTGGCACAAGTCTCATCAGTCATTTAGCTGAGATCCGTTAACCAAGCTACGTACACTTTCTTTATTCCAATTTTCAAAGTCTACCTAGAATTTACTGTAGAGAATGTACATGAAATTCAGTCCACGTAAAGAATCCACGAGGAATATTGATCCTGATGGAATTTTTCCTCGTGGAATTTCACGTTAATTTTTCATGATCTGCGTGAAAGCCCATGTGATTATTCCATACAAAATTCCACGCAGACATAAAGAGCGGGGTTGAGATTCCATCTTATTTTGTACTTATTTTATTTATAAATCTGCTTTTTATCCATGAATGTTAACAATTTAACAATTGTACATACTGTCATTAGTTTAAAACGGCTCTTAGTGCAGAGTTATGGGGATTCATAACTTTAGAATTTATTTTATTAAAATCTAAATTTATTAACATTATTAGTTGATAATTATTAATGCATCGGCGCGTTTGAATCTAATAAATAAGATCTCGCGGTACAGGTTTAAGGGGATCAAAAGCTTGGGATTAAAAATTATTTATATGCAATAAATCATTGAGTATGGAACTATAAATCAATCTTTTTTACCCTTTTACGTATTGTCATTAAGATAACGATACTCACAGTACAGGATTGGTGGGATTTGGAGCTTAAGATTGAGTATTATCCATGCAACATTTGATTAGTCATTATCTATAAATAATTAGTATATCACTATATTCAAGTCTCATACGTAGAGTCTAACATTACTCGGTTAGACCATTAAATATCTTGGGACACACTTTTATCATTTAATAAAAATAGTTTTTACGTTATTTTCCATTTATAAATGATAAATAAAATAATGAAACAATCACACGCTGGATGATTCGGTTTAATTTGCTTGGGATTGATTGACTTGATCTACGTGGTACACCTGAGAGTAAGTGATTTACTCTGGAATCTGTATGATATTCCGACAGAATAACTTGTTCTCGGGTGTACTTCTAATCCTTCCGCCAATATTATTTAATAAACTTAATTTAATAATAATAATTATGAACTCACTTTGATTCTGTTACTTTGCAGAATAAGTATAATTATTTTGAATTACGTGCTAGCTATTTCAGCTGATCAGTGCTTGTCTAGCTTTCTGTCAATCTGACCGGTATTTCGTGCTGCGCGTGCTCCATGGGACCGCACCATTAGGTTCTATGCACGGTAGAAGGCAGAAAGCAGGACGCGAAACGCCAAGGAGCAGCAAGCATTGGCTTGTATGTACATATTTATGAAAGCATAAGTCTTCTTGTTCTGCCCCTTCTGCCTTATGTTTTCCTGAATATAGATATACAATCTAATGTTGCTTATGTTTTCTGACGTTTGCTTCCATCGTGGATAAAGCCTAAGGAGGACACTTGTCAAGGAGGGAAATAGGACTGTTGCCGTTGACTCGAGGATCGTATCATGTAACTTTTGAAAATGTGTTTTCTCGGCCGATTTTTGTCAACTGCATCTGCGTAGAAGCATACAATCAGTCGAAAAAACATTCTTCAAAGTTACATAATACGGCCCAGGTTGATGTAGGGAAAGAAAGTTACATGATACCTTCCTCTGATAAAAGATAATTTATCAACAACTTCAGAGAGATCAACATAATGAGCATACTATTTTTTCAACTTAATATTCTAGTCTCCATCATCTATCTGCCCATAATGACAATGTAATAATATTTCACGTTTATGTTCTAAGTATTTTATCATTTATGTACTAGTATTATCATTATTTCTCATCTTTCTAATTTAATGATCTTATATGATAGTTAGTTGAATTCTATAAATGTTTCATTTCCTGTTCGATTCGACACTTATGCTATCCATTCTATCGATGAACCAAAAAAATAGATGTATCGATACATCGAGTTTATCGATTGGTTAGAGCATTTGCTCGATACACAAAGCACAGCATTTTTATATGAGGGATCATCTACTGTAAGATCTTGTAGACTATTTGACATCTCTCTTGACTTATCTAATTGTTAATTTGCATGGAAATCTCCCTATAAGCTTAACATATTTTTGCATGCAAAGGTAAATAAGCAAACGTTTCGTTCAGAGACTTAGGCAGCTTACGTAGCTGTTAGCCTACATGTTTATCTTTAAAAAAAGGGTTACAACCTTTATCTTAACAAATTTTTTTAAACACTTTGATGATTCTGAAGTACAACCTCTTTTAACAAATATCAAAGAAGACAATCGCTGAATCAAAGAATAGTGATATAAAGAACGTCCCTTGAATAGTACACATGAATTACAGATGATAGAAAGTATCTATCTAGTTGCATTACTATTAAACAAGACATCGTTGTAAAATCAAGTAAAATATCGCTTGAGGGTTGTTATTTTATAATTTTGTTTACGAAAGCAAAAAGTCATTCTAATTCTATCCCTTAATACTTAGAGATTATTTTAATCATTTATTACTCAACGGTCGACATAGTTTAAACAAAATAACGTATTGGCCATAGTTCCTAAATAAATTTTAAAAGTATAGTACCAAAGACATAAATAATTTTAACAAATTGTCTATACATCGAATAAATCATATTTTTCAAGAGTTCGAAATATTTGAACTGTTATTCCCACTTATATATTTAGAATTACCAGGAAATAGTAGCAGGTGACTAGATTCCCCAGATTTTGAGATGTCTACCTGTTACAATGTATCCATTTTTTAGTCAAATTAAATACATCTAGCCTGAAATTCAGGAATAAAATCATTGTTGAAAATATTTATTCGATGTATGCTTTATATATTACTGATTGCATATCCGATCTCCAAATGGAAGTAATTACTTCTGTTACTGAGCAAAGTGTAGTATTTAAATATGAAAGTAAACTACACAAGTAGAGACCAATTTATAATAAACTTATTATTATTGAAATTGTTGTGTAACGTCATTGTTACGTATTATTAATATATCATCACTAATTTTTCATTTAAGACATAGTTTTTTCTTTGTTTACATTACTAAAGAAAATCATACGTCGCTTATATTGTTTCATTATTGTCATTACAAAAACAATACAATTTTGTATAAATATTCATGCTGGCTCCCTGTTTACCCGAATCAAAGTTAGTAAACAAATTTCAACGTAAGATGTGGACTTGATACTACTTGTACTTTACCTGCTTTATTGATGTTATATCCTAGGATCCAAAGATTTAAATGATATTCTTATGCTAATATCAGGTATAAGTGACTTGCTGATTATGGTTTTTACGATTGTATGACGGCAAAAGTAAGGAATCACAGGATACATACCAATATCGGGGATCGGCGTTGCTTCGACTTTTTTAAGTTGAAAAATCCTCTTACATATGTTCTATGTAGCAAAGGATTTTTCTATGTTAATATATCTATGTATATATATATATATATATATATATATGTATGTATATATATTTATATAAATAGGTCAAAACGCGTCTACCCCCCTACCCCGATCGCCAAAATCAACGTAACTTTAGAAATCCAACAAATGCTTATACTTTTCACATAAATATGATCTTTTCGAGTCTATCCTACCCATTCAAAAACTTATCATAGTGGATTCAATATGGCGTCGTCAATAAGTTAAAATCTCAAAAAACTGATAAAATTTGAATATAAAAATCCCAAAAAGACCAATTACATTCTGAAAATAGCCTGTCTCTCTATTTTTGGAGTCTCTGATGAAGAATCGAAGGAAAATTCTATAAATTTTATTGTATATTATTCTATATATGATCTTAAGAGGACGTGGAAGGTAAAAGGTTATGTTCTATGAGGATTCTGCCGTTTACAACTTTTCTCCTTACTTACTAAACGAAATCAAATGCAAATTTGTAGATAGACATAAAATTGACCCTCGAAGAACGCTTAACTCTCAAGTATGCAAGAAATTTGAAATAGTAGAGCGTTTTCATCTTAAAATACACTGAAGCGTTTAACTATTCATTATTGATTTGTAAATCCAAGAGTTGAGCGCCCTTCAAGGGCTAATTCTATGTCAATCTACAAAATTGCATCTAATTTCGATAAGAAAATAAGGAGAAATGTTGGGAACGGCAGAGTCCTCATGGTACATAACCTATTACCTCTAACGTTCTCATAAAAATCATTAAGAGAGCTACAAAGGCGTGTAAAATTTGGGATGAATAACTGAGAAAAGTTTGATGTCACGTGAAAAAAAAAAGTTTTACATAAAAATTACAAAAGTTGAAGGATTTACAGTTTCAATTATAGGATCATTAATTGCTTGACTCGGTAAACTGTGTTTTATTTTTGTATAAGCCAGAAACTTATGCTTCTAAAACCCTAACCTTTTCTCCCGTTCTTTCGGAGGATCTAAGTCCGTGATTTTCTGGCTTATGCAAGACAAATATAAATTATGAAACATGCATATCAACATTGAAACCTTACGCACGATGGTATGAACAGAATTACTTCTTTGCGTGTGTGTGTGTGAGTTGATGTGCGATTATACTGCACCCCTACATTTATACGCATCTTTTCTATACCAAGCAAGCAAACATCTTCTATGAAAATGCATACCTCGTCCCTTCATTATGGAATAGAAAGTGTCAATATGTAAAACATTTGGAAGCTATAGTATTTCTCAATGTACGTACTCAATTTCAGCACGAAATTTTTTTATATTTTCTTATGTTGGCATCGATTTGAATGATAATTATCTATCTTAAAAACATTTCTATCACCGGTATGACTGTTTATAGCGAAAAAGCAAATTCGATCATTCTATAGCCTTATCTATATTGATTTTAGGCCAGTAATAAGAGACGTTTAGACCCCTGTTAAGAAAAAAAAAGTGCGAGATTTAGTTTGTCAACTGATTTAAAAGCCTTGGGACGTCAGCAGTAATCGAATAAAGGGTTGGACAACTGAGTTTATTTAGAAGATATTTTTTGAGAGCAAATATAGTAAAGAAACGTTCTTTTTTGGTTTTAGAACTTTTCCTGTTGATCGTACTTGAAAGTGCCTAAAAAAGAAGTTGTCGCTATCCCAGATACATACAAAATGAGCCAAGTTGGTTAAAGATCCGTTTTTTATTTTTCTTTATAATTTTAGTAACTGGTAAAATAGCGGTGTTCTAAATTTATTTATAATTATTTATTAATTGATCTACACTATCTTATGCAGCTCTTATATTGTAGACTCAATGGTACAATTATTTTTCCAAAAATGTAAATTGTACGTTCAACCGTTTTGGCCCAGTTGCATTTGTCTATTAAGAAGCAGTGTTTTGTAATTTAATTTTTTGCCCCAGACACCATCCTACAGTGTTCAACGGGAGCTTATTTTATTTGGGAAAAGATGTACTTTATATCTCTTATATACAGTATTAAATATTTCGCAATCGCTAATTGGTAAGATGAGCGGCAAAAAAAATGCTTTATTGTAAATTAAACATCATCAACAATTTAGGTGCAATCTTAACCAGACTTAGCAATATGAAAGTATGCATGGTTTACGGAAAACATTGACAAAAAATTTAAAAGTTTAAAACACTAGAGGCTGTTCCTTTATTTTATACAGCTCGATTCGATTTTGATTTCTTTTATAGTTAGACTTGCAACAAATTTACTTTCATCGATTACATCAAGGACTTTTCCACGATGAGAAAAATAGGAATTACAATTTAAATATTGGTTGACTCAAAGATAACATTGAACAATGTAGAAAAGATAAGAACGTTATTCTTATCAAATATAATAATTTTAATTACACAATTAAACAAGTGGCTCAATTTATGTAGAAAACAGTTCTGTTTTTAATAGGCTATAAATGATTGATTATACTTTAGGGCACAATCCTTGAGTATAACAAATATGTTTATTCATAAGAAAATGTTTTAGTCTAGCAAAATATCAAAATTATTAGATAATAATTCGTCATATAATGTCAACTTTATACGTTAGCTGACGCCTAATGATTTTTTCCTAATTTAAAACTATTCCTGTTGAAGAAAGCTTGGATTGTCCTGTAAAAAAAACAGTCTTACAACAATGTTGAATAGAGACTCATAGTTTTTTTATACAGTCACTTTAGTGACTGAATTATCAATAATTCATATTATTATTCAATGTCGACTTACGAGAAACGTGGAAAAAAATGAATAATAAATACTTGTTGCAGCTGTTAGTTATATCGATGTAAATTCTTATCCGCTGAAGTAGTGGGTAAGATTCTTGACTTTTATTCTTGTCGGATCACGTTGTGATTCTGGTGTCAGATGCTGAAATCCCTCTTTTTTTTTTTTATTGTAACTCGAATAGCTAACTGCATCGATTATCAATAATTATTTATGCACAAAAAAAAATTTTAAATACAACAGTATACATTTTCGAATAAGGAAAGCTAAAAATTTTCTGCAAGAACTCATGAAAGAAATTGGAGCTATTCTTGCAATGCAAAATTAATGCAAGACTTAACGCAGGGAATTATGCAGAAATTTATGCAACAAAAGATGAAAAAATTTCTGAACATCTGAATTCGATCAATACTGTTAAACATCCTGATGTCAATGGAATATGTTACTTATCTTTAGTTTACACTATTTATTTAATTGTAAAAAAGAATGGTGTATGTGATAAAGCTGACATAATTACTGCCAATTTCTAGAAAGACCTTTTAATGATTGGTAGTTGCTTCTAATATTATTACGAGTGTATTGACTAACAATAAAATATCTTTATTAGATGTTAAGGTTATGAGGGCGTTATTCTATCAAGATAAGCATGTTCCAAAAAAAAAATTGTTATAGCTAAACACAATACTGATGTACGTACTACGCTTGAGAAATTTCTCGCACAGTTGTCGAGAAAAAGTCCATAGATGCTTCTTTTTTCGCTCTCTTCAACGTAGGCGAAATAAGGACTATACAGAATAGCTTTGTGGGTGTACTTATAACGCTCTATTAGGTTATAAGAATGTTTTGAGAAACTGATGTATTGTTTATAAAAACTTTATTCATTCAAATGGAAAGTTTCAACAAACCTTGTCTGCAGTTGTAAAGATGTTTGCACAAATTTAGAAAATACGCCTAGCACTTCTATATGAACATGCTTAAAACATGACCAACCAGCGGGTTGTGAGCTTGTTATTGCGCGTGGGACAATGGCTTTTTGCAAAATTAGTTCACGAAGACATTCTAATCAAAATTATGGTTCAGCCCTTTATAAGACTAATGCTATGTCTGCTATGTAATTAAAAATGAGTTTATTTTTTTATTTTTGGCACACTTTTATCGACAGAAGGTTAGATTGAGAAGGCTGTTGACTTAACATTTTTCATCTTCTAAACACAAAGTACTTGAACTGTATGACTTCGACCACAGGAAATAGGGACACTGAAAGTGTTATATAAGATATTTTTTAAATCATATTAATTATATTTCGTCGAGTACTGCCAAGGTGGACCCAAATGAATTTTCCTCTATCAATATAGCAATTTTGTGTTTTCGGGATAGATCAGCTTAATCGACTCTATGCACAGAGCCTTATTCAAGTACCCGTGATCCCCATGAATTCACACTGTAGCACCTCATGATCCTTAACAAGATGAATTTTATGCCCTTTTATATTTTTCCAAGCATTCTAAAAGTCAATACTACTTTTTTTTCTCTTTTTTTCTTACAGATATCTTGTTATAGCCACACTGAGAGGCGATGACCTCATCCTTTATTCAACAATTAAATGTATCATGTACATAAACTATAGATTTATAATACTATTTCTAACGACAATACTGTGTACTGTAAAGTTAATTAAATATTTGCACGATCCTTGAAATCATAAAAATAATGTTTGGACGTGTGTCATAACATGATATACATATTTAGTATTTTTTCAGGATTTACAATCAATCGACTTGAGTCATTTCCAATACTCTGGTGTAAATATGACTGGTATACGATTAGCTGGTAATGACAATTTTATGCCACCTTTTGATAACGCTCAAACAAACCTTACAGAATATAAGGACATAATTTACGCAGAAGAAGCCTTAATTTTTGATTCTGTAACAATTTTTTTGGAAGGATATCAACGTTTAAAGCATGCTACCAATGCAGATGTAAGACCAATTGCATGTAATGAGAGTGATAGCTGGGAATATGGAATAAGTTTGAGCAACTTTATAAAATCAGTATGTATATATTTTAACCGATAATAAGAGCACTCAACATCTTAATCCCAATCGTAAAATGATTTTGTTTCCATAAAATTGAGATGTTTGTCATGCAAGGGGCGCTGCTGCAGATAAGCTATTATGGCGTCTCACATGTACATACCGGGTGGGCCATTTTAATCGACGCACCCAAATAACTCCGTTGATAAGCCAAATACAAAAAAAATGTTTATACAAATGTTAGTAAGGACAATGGAGTTGATGTAACTGTGCAATTCGCTTTGATCTACATTTTAACCTTTAAGGTCATTCAAAGGTCCAATCGATTTTTCGAATGGACACCACTATTTTTGATACCGGATTCTGAAAAACCTCAAAATTTCACATTACAATAATCTATAAATTGTTTTTCTGTTTGATGGTCAGGTGACATTTCAAGGTCAAACAATTGAAAAATACGCACCTGAATAACTCCGTTGATAAGCCAAATATAAAAAAGTTTTTAACACAAAAGTCGTTGAGAACAATAGGGGTGATGTAACTGTGCTATTAGCTTTGACCTTGATTTTGATTTCCAAGGTCATTTAAAGGTCAAATTAATTTTTTGAATAGAAATCACTATTTCTGATACCGAATTCTAAAAGAGCTTAAAATTTCACATTTAAAATGATCTATTTATTTTTTTTTGTTCGACCTTTAAGCGTCATTTCAAGGTTTATTTATTTTAAAATAATGCATTTAAATGTCTCCTCAGAAGAGCACACATTCAGTAAATACCTCAACGGATGCTGTTATATTCAAAATCAAGGTCAAAGCTAATAGCACAGTTACATCACCCCTATTGTCCTCAATAACTTTTGTCTGAAAACTTTTTCGTATGTGGCTTATTAACAGAGTTATTCGGGTGCGTATTTTTTAATTATGTGACCTTGAAATGTCACTTGAATGTCAAACAAAAACAATTAAAAGACGATTTTTAATGTAAAATTTCGAGCTCTTTCAGAATCCGGTATCAAAAATATTAGTACCCATTTAAAAAATCGATTTGACCTTTAAAT
Source organism: Copidosoma aretas (assembly GCA_030522625.1). NCBI lineage: Eukaryota > Metazoa > Arthropoda > Insecta > Hymenoptera > Encyrtidae > Copidosoma > Copidosoma aretas. The sequence continues at coordinate 16,208 of JAPYYV010001610.1, read as the reverse complement.
GACCTTGAAGGTCGAAATCAAGATCAAAGCTAATAGCACAGCTACATCACTACCATTGTCCTTAATATCTTTTGTTTTAAAAACTTTTTTTATTTGGCTTATCAGTGGAGCTATTTAGGTGCGTGGATTAAAATGTCCCACCCTGTAGATAAACTCCAAAATGTAAAAGAAGCTCTGTTTTAGCACACAAGCTTTCATCAATTTTTCTAATTATTTAAAACAACTTGCTACGCTGATGACATCTCTAATCTCGCGCTCGCATATGCTACATATACTCTAACACGTATTTTTAGTCACAAATATAGTACCTACAATATAATATACATATAAAAGAAGGCTTAGAAAACAATAAATAGCCAAATTTATTGATCAACGTTTATTTAAATATATGAAATGGATAATTACCATATATTGAATAAAATATGTTATAAACACGCAAGGGTTTAATCCTACATAAAACAACTCAACATGATCACTATACATCTTGTATCACTAGAACTATACATGGTGGCTGTACATGGTGCGGATTTCTTGGGCAGAGCTGTACGGTGAAGGAATGAATCCTTGCCCTAGTAAATGTAGCTGAACTCAAAAAGTTATCTTATGTACGAAAAATGAAAAAAAATTGGGTGCCTCACATGTGACACACCGTAAAAGTGCGAATAATGAGGGTTATGAAATGTTTTAAAATGTAAGAAAAGAGAAAGTAAGCGAGTGAGTGATAGATAGGAGATGGAAGCCATGTGCGTAAATAGCATGATGTATAATAATCTTATATGCAAATCTCGTATACAATAAATTTATTCTAAAAAAAGGCAACCTAAAAACGTTAGTATCTTTCAAGTTATGTTGTTTCTAGACGATTTAAAAAAGATTCTTCATAACGTATGCATGTCTGCATTAAATTGTAAAAATGGTTATTTTCGACCTATATTGCTTACCCGTCGGGATGTAGCGTATTTTTTGTTTATTTATGGTTGTGATCTCAAAAAATTATTTTGGAATGATGTGTTTGCATCTGTACTCATATCCTCAACGTGTTGTAGCTTTTTTCCAAAATTTTTTTACTTTTTTTTTATTAAGACATACTCAAATTAGAAAAATTAGTATTCTGGTGTTACGTTGACACTAACCGCTCAATTTGTGTATTTTAACCTGTAGGCCACCTGTAAAAATTATTATTTTTAGCCTATCTGGCTTTCAGATTAAGATATTGCGTATTTCCAAATATTTTTGGGTTATGTGCGAACAATGCCGAAATCAATTATTTCTGTACACTTTTTATGATTTCCTAAGCATGCTGTATACACGTCCAAAATACTGTAAGTTAAGGTTAAGTTTTTACTTCAACCATCCCCTTCATGTTTATGTTTAGCCTTGATTTTTTTTCCCCATAGGAATCGTTATTTTTATGTCGCGTATCTTCAAATAGTTTAAGGTCAAGTCGTAATAACAACCCGTTGAATAAATAATAGGCATCTGCATTGATCTTTTAAGCATGCAAATTTTTTTTGTTAATTGTTCATGGTATTTGAAGAAAAGTATAAACAACTCTTTACATGCGTGTAACACACGCATAGAGGCGCATACTTACACAGATTTACACAGGCATCTACACATATGTACATAACTACACACAAACACACTATACACACGATTTACATAATACTCTATACGTAAACTATATAAGTATACATGTGGCAAAGTCTCAGGACAAACAATGGGACTGGAGAGGTCACCGATCCACTTATGTTGCTCAACATTAAACATTTTGTAAGAATAAGGTGCAATAAAAATCAAATAATTTATCCCTTGAACCTTGTATAAATTAACGATAATAATAAAAAAAGTGTATGGCTCTCTTTTCACGTGTCTGTACGTACGGTAAAAGAATGTTAAACCTTGCTGTTAAAGTTTCAAAAACAATTATTTAAATCCATCAAGAATACAATATAAGTGAATATGGAAGATCAAATATTTAAAAAAAAATTATTAAATAAACAGTGGATGAAAATGATTGTAAAAATAAGAAAGGAATGGCACTATAAGAGGCATTGAAAGTCATAGACTAAAAGAGGTAGCTCGTGGCTAGAGGGCTTCGCTGCTTGGTTCACGTGCGAAAGGTCGTGAGTTCGAGTCTCGTGCAAAGCATTGTTTTTCCCTTTTTTTTGGGGGAATTTAAACTAACTACTGTTACACATTTTAGAGAGAGAAAATAGGAATCAAAATTTACTTGCGGTTCCAAATTCGAATTCACTTCCGGTTTGGAACTTAAATTCACATCCGTCACACAGTTAAGAGAGAGAGTATCTTAGAATCATTGATTCACTCCTCTGTATAACGCACCTATAGGAATATAACTTTAAAAATTAATTTTACTAAAAAAAAGTTACGATGATCCGTCGTGTTTAGTCATTGAACCGGTATATCGTTGTAACTTTATGTATAAGCTACAAAATAAAAAAAATTAAGCTACCTCGGACTTTCCTGTTCATTTTTGAGAATTTTCAGTGAAATGAAGTACAGTATTTAAAACCTGGGTTCTACAATAGAAAGAGAAATGCAAAAAGAAAGAAAGAAAGAAGAATCAGATACCTAGTAACAGCGCAAAAGAGATTAAGGAAGATATGAGGAATAAAAATGAGAAGCACATTCTACGGTGGATCTACATAATAGTTATGTATACATATATATACTGTCGGGCTACACCCTCCGCATGCTACGAGCACTATTCCCCAAACGAGACAATTCATCTCGCTACTTAAAATTTATCAAAATTACAATAACTTAATTTTTTCTATACATTTCTTTTATATATGTACAAGTACTTTGATATACGCGCTGTCAAGTTTGACCCTCACAATACCTAAGGGTGTATACAGAATAATGCTTGAAATATAACAAAGTTCCTTGCACCCTACCCCACATAAATAGAATGACGGTAAATCTTAAATCTTTTTGCGTTTATCCAATGACGCAATCGGATCCCTGGTATTTCATCGCGATTGTTCGACATTTAGCAAACGTAGACTTTTCTAGATAATCGCTATAGAATATGCGCTTAGCCATTTTTCTAGTTATTTTACAGATAAAATTTAAATTACAATGAGACATTTGGTGTGTGTGAATTCTATGCCTATTTTTACAGATTTCACGTGCATTCCACTAACATACGATGTAGATTACACGGGAATAAAAATAAGGTTTTTTTCACATGCTCGTTCGTTCGCTTTTATAAGAGATAATGCTTAGGCAACTTATGTACTTGTATGTTCCTTAGCCGTTTGTTATTATGAATATGGCAGTCATAAGCTTAATAAGTTCCTAATGTTCTTGGCAGTTCGATTAGCATGAGAGTCCAATGGTGTTAGAGGTAGGTAGCAATACCCTGCTATAGTTCTTCTTAACTCTGCGTTCAATTGTAGTCACTCTTCTGTATATACCCTTAGGTAATGTGACGGTAAATCTTGGATCCTATCGTATCTATCGAATGACGCAATCAGACATCTGGAGCTAGACCGCGATTGTTAGATATTTAGCAAAAATAGATGTTTTTTCGATAATCCTTATAAAATATACGCTTAACCCATTTTTCTGGATATTTTATAGGGAGTATCGCAAAAAATTGTAAGTTTTGCCATGCATCGAAATATCGGGATCCGACCCACATGTTGTCTTTGCTAAGTTTGGCCCTAAGATTGTTACCAAATGAAGACATTAGCATAGATCGATTGCGAGTATGAAAACTAAAAAAAATTATTAGAACTTTTTAGAGCTAAGGACTGTTAATCGATATTAAAGAAAATTACTTGTGGGCAGACCTCTAAATTTATTAGCTTATCTCTTTTGACTGATAACATAAGTAAGAATGTTTTAAATATCAAAAGATTGCGTACTATTAGCTAGTATCATGTATTAATGAATTGTTTGTATCAAAGTAAGGTACGGTTGCACGGAGAAAATTTATCATTAGAACATGATTTAGTGCTACTTCAAGCTTGTGATCATTTTGTCACTTTATTATGGTCCTAAATATATTAAAATAGGTTCTATTCCGTGATCTGACTCTGAAATACTCGTAGACCGTTGAGCTATTAACATTAACATGATGCACAAGTTTTATTATGGATGCTTTCAGTGGGGGCGTTTGACTATCATCGTTCGGTCGGTCGCTGCCCGTTAGAACTAGCGTTTAAGGTAGGTACTATTCACTGAACGGTTCATATTTCCACGTTAACATCAAAAGTTGTTTCTTAGAGTACAAGATCAATAAAAAAAAGAAAAAAAAGGAGATTTAATTATAGAGGTAAAGCTTCAATGATTTCTAGAAAAGCATTAGAAATCGTTGACAGAATCCTTCAAGATTTGTGTGACAATTATGAACCTCTTGGAAATAAATCAATAGTTTACCGTATGGATTTTCGTCATATTCTACCCGTGATTGAAGATAGAAACAGAAGTATAATAATTGCTGACACAATTACATAATTATATTTGTGGCATTTGTACAATATTTATAAATTATAAATTAACATGCGACCGATGGACGGAAGATTGCAAAATTATCATTGAAAATTGAAAATGGACAAATCAAAACTTTTAATATTTCCAAAAATTGGATGACTTCTGATGTATGTTCAAAAATATTTGGAAACACATCAAACATAACGTTGAATAGTGCAATATCAACAACTCTTAGCAAATATACCTATGTCCTAAATAATCAGATTCTCAATAATATGGAAAAAAATATTGTTACATATCACAATATAGATAAGGCTACTTACAAAGGTGTTGACAAATCTGATGATGACATTTATAGTTATGTTCCAATGGCAGTTTTGAATAATATTTGGAGAGGTCTCCCACCACATGCGTTTACTTTAAAAATCGTCGCACTTCTAATGATGATAAGAAATTTATGTATAAGTAATGGACCTTATAATGATAGAAGATTAAGAATTTTGAAACTATATAAATCTAGTATTGAAGCAGAAATCATAACAGGTAAAAAAATTAGATCCAAAGTTTTTATACCGCGTATAACATTATGTTCTCAAAAAAATTCTGCTTTACCTTTTATTTCATACAGAAAACCATTTCCAGCGTTTTCAATGACGATAAATAAATCTTAAGGTCAACACTTTGATAAAATTGGTCAATATTTTAATAAAGTTTTCTTTTTCTCATGGTCAATTATATGTATTATTGTCTAGATGTAAAAATCGGAATAACATTTTAAATAAACTGCAATCAAGTGACAATAAATTTATTAAAAATATAGTATGGGAAGAGCTCTTTAAAGATAACAACTAGATACGATAGATATCTAAATTATATTTTATACTAAAACAACTACCTAATACAAAACTAAATTTAATTATATCAATTACGTCTTTGTAAAATAGTTTCTGCATATTAAAGAATATACCAAAAAAAGCATATGTGGCTTATTTACCTTAATATCACAACAGGCCGAAAGGTAATTATAGGCATTAGTTATATATCTGAAATTAACTTTTATGCTAATAGTCTTGATGCTTTTAACCCGAGAGGGGAATAAGTGTTAAAAAAAAGCGCTTTTAAATGATTACCGCAAGATGGAGTGGAAAAATCATTACATAATATTTTTCTTGTAACAAAGATGTATATTTTTCACAACAAAAATTTTTATGTAAAACGACGAAATATATATATGCAGTAATGATACAAAAAAATTTTATGTAATGTAGAAAGGAGTAGTTAGAGAACAAAAAGAAGGTATTAAAATATATATAATAATTTATAACATCAACACACACAGAAAACAAGCTAGTTTGAAAGGCAGCAAGTACGTAAGTACAGAGAGAATTAAATAATAATGATGCAAATCACGTAAAACCAAAAATATTTGGTGTCAATTGAGAGAAAAAAAGTGGGTCAGTATATACGTATAGTTTAAAAAGTATAAATTCTTAAAGATGGGTGAGGCGGTGCCTCGGCAAAATTTTGTAGAGGTGTAAAACGAATCGACACTGTCACGATGAGACCGCTCAATCGTAGCTTTTCTATGAGATGAAATCAATGCGCAAAAGAAAAAGCTAATGAGCTCATTTTGCTGCTATTGGATAGCTTTTGAGAAGAAGGATCGGGCGAGCCTGCTTCGCATAGAGGAGAAGGAATAGCACTGTACGGACTATCCGTTGCAGTTACGTAGCCAGCACATGATGTTCATGTACGCATGTATCTATAAAAAATGTATAAACATATACAGTCACTGTAAAAAAATTTACAGACCTACTATACTATACACAGTACACTGTAGAAACTGTAAGACTGCATCTTGCGACTGATGGCATTTACTCAGAGGACACGTTCACACGTATAAGCATTTAAAGTGAGAGAGAAAGAGATTGGGAAGGTAAGAGACAGTTTTGTACAGTATACTGCACAAATGTCTTTGTAGCTATAGGTATTCAAAAAGACGGTATACGACCATAGTAGTATAATAATAAGATTGAGTTGTCTAGTAGTCTTGACTAAAGTAGACAACTTAGTTTTTGACCGCCAACATAGGAATTCTTACTATTAGACTAGACTAGCGGTATCTTTTGTTACCTGCCGCAGTAAGTTATACTTGGTCGCTCACGCTAATTAAATTAGAGCTATACGTATAGGTAGCGCTGCCTGGCTCATGTATTTATTTAAATGTGGATAAATTTTGTTAATTGGTTTTGTTCATAAATTAGGATCTTTATCGACCTTCCAGCAACCTAGCTTGCCACTGGCATACTCGATCTTTATACATCAACGGGATCCTTTCTCTGTGTTGATTCAAACAATTTATGAAAGTTTTTCTTTTCTTTGTAAAATTATCTCTGATTTTCTCAAATTTATTTTCCTTTATTGCTCTTTTTATAAATCCTATCGTTTTCCTAACCTCTACTTTTTTACATACAACATTAGCTTCTTTGCCTATTTTGTATGATTTTTATCGATAAATCGGCTTATTTTTGATTGTGCATAAATAAGGCTACCTGCTCTTGCTCATTTTTGTTACATGCAAACAGTAAATCTATTCCCTTTTTCTTATGGCAAACTGGGACAATCTTTCCCGCCTTTATTTTTATACATATCCTAGTGTGTCTGTATTTAAACCGAACAAGATATTTGTAAATCTAGATCTATTTATTCCCCTCTTTCTTTCCTTTTAATTCCCAAATCAATGCTTACATTGCCCGCCTCTAGCTTCCGTATATATCCTTTGGTCTTTCTATTGTAACTTAACTCTATATTTTGAACCTGCCACCGATTATTTCTACTTTTTTTTTTCTGTTTCGTAGGCAAGTATCAGCAACATAAAAACGTAGGTGCAATATAATTAAATCATTTAGTACATGTAAAATATTTGGTAATTTAAACTCTCTACGTTAGCCCTTTTTTCAAGTCTATAACTGCTTTGACTGCCCATTGCACCCTACGTGTGGATTTTTCTGTGTGCCAATATAATTTTTTCTCAAGAACCGCACCTATGGGTCCATTTTCTCGCTTAAATGTTCCAATGCATCCAATTTAAATTAAACCAGATCTGTTTTCATCATTCTTATTTCCATTTTTGTTTCATGCAAACAGTAAACTTATTTCTTTCTTCTTATGCCTTTTTCTGGGCTAACCCCTCCCGCCTCTTTTTCCTGATAATATTTTGGTGTCTTTGCATTTTAACTCAACTTTTTATTTGTAAATCCAAATCTGTTCTTCCCCCATTTCTTTCCTTTTTTATTCCCAATTTTATGCCTACCTTGACCGCCTTTAGCTTCCGTATATATATTTTTTTCTTTGCATTAAAACTTAACTTCGTATTTCGAGTCTACTTTCCATTCCGTCAAAATATTTTATTTTTGTTTGATAGGCAAGTATCAACTACGTATATGCAATATAAATCAATTATTTTGTCAGTGTCAAATGTTATTTAATTAAAACTGTCTACGCTAGCTATTTTTCTTAAGCCTAAAACTGCTTTGTCTGCCCAGTGCCCCCTGCCTGTTGTTTTTTCTGTGTGCCACGATAATTTTTTGATAAGAACCACACTACTGGGTCCATGTAGCTTTAATCTTTTAATGCATCCAGTTCAGATAAAAGCAAATCTGTTTTGATCGTTTTTTATTTTTAAAAATAAAGACTTTTTTTGTGCGAACTTCCAGTATATTTTTTGTACTATATTTATATGAGTATGTCTGCATATATTTGTTTTAAAAGTGCTGAGCACCTAAAACGACGTCATCAGATAATTAAAAACAGTTGATTTCAAGTTTTCCTACTATTATACCTCCTGTATTATTCTACATCTACTTATCGTCTATATTTTCTATAACAAAACATAACTTTACCAGACTACGTGGGCACCCTTGCCAAACCACTTTTTTTTCAGTTAGTTTGTTCGCCCCTGGCCAAAATCACCAGTTTTTTTGCACATTTTTAGATTCTTTTCAACTTTTTCTTCATTTGGATACTTCTCCCTTAAATATATATAGACCCAGAATATTTCTCTGTTGACGTCATTAAATTCTGTTTTAAAGTCAACAAAAGCAGCGTATAATTGATTAGACCCTTCCCTTATTTTATTTTCAATTAAACTCTTTGGTACGAAAATATGGTAACTTTTTCTTTGAGCTTTGATGCCAGTCTGACTGTCCTTTGTTATTTTACACTGCTTGACGTATTTTTTTACTTATTCAAAGATTATTTCTGCTGATATATTGAATGCTACATTTATAGCCACTCTCCTGTAGTTTTAACGTCCATTTACTCCTATGCTGCATTGTGAATTCGATAGATTCTTGGTATAACGAGTATTATTGTTGTCTCTTGACAAATTTTTGAAAGTATTCTTATATGCTTTTTTTCTTATTACCATCCTTTTTTTTTTTTTTTTTTTTTTTCTTTTTTTTTGTTTTTTTTTTTTTTTTTTTTTTTTTTTTTTTTTTAGTATTTACATAGACATTCTTTTGTGTAATGACTATCGTAAAATCTTTCTTGGCATTGCTGTTGATTACAATACTTTTTTATTTGTTTTTCGTGTGACATTTGTTATTGTTGTGTTTTCACAAATTTTAAAAATTATTCTTCTACGCCTCTTTCCTTATTACCATCCCTCTTTTTTTTGTTTTAATTTTTAATAGCTCTCTAATAACTTATTTGAATTTTGCTGTATGCTTATTTCCTTAGTTTTTTAAGATGGTTTGCTTTTCAATCTCTCATTATTGTGAAATCCTGTTTATCAATTTGCATTGATTTACTTTTACAGATTGCATCGTTTTTAGTTTTTCTACTACTTGTGCAGTTACGTAACCTGTCCTATTCTATTGTTATATTCATTTCATATGTCTGTTCGCCTACCTGCGCGCTCTGATTGCCAATTTTCCGATTATTTATACTTACAATATAAATAATTTTATTATTTATCATATTTATATATAAAACTTCTTATGATACAATTTATTAATTTTTCTCCTATTTATAAAAGAAGCTTTTAATCATTTTTTTGTTAATTTGGAAAATGATTATTGGAATGTATTTTTTTTTTTTTATTTATAGATATCTTAATTTTTTTATTTGCTGTTTTTGAAATATTTCTTTCGAAACAACTTTCAAATAAAGATAATAAAATCTTGCAAAAAACGGTTAATTGGACCTTTACATCAGACAGATACACAGAAGTGATGAATTGTGATATTATATAAGAAATAATCAAACCTAACTTAGCCTATATTACCGAGTGCATTATAGACCAAATATGATACATTTTTTTAGGGTTAACTCTCTGCCTTTTTTTTAAAAATAATCATTACTTAAAATTTTGTTAGACCACTATAAAGCTATAGCGAAAATATTAGAAATAATCGGACTTTTAAATAAATTTTATCACATCTATAATACATCGATATAGGATTATTTGTATACTTGATCATGTATAATAATTCCTTCGATTGAATGTGTTTATGCTCTTAACAATTTTTGGGCACTATTTACACATTTGATCTCATTGCCATCATTTCATTTAAGAAGATTTCATAATTTCTAGTGATTTTATGATTTTTTTTTTTTTAGTTAAAGAGACTCCCTACAATTTGCAAAATTTTGACTGCGTAAATTCCAATGTTTTGTTAGTATAAACAATTTTTTTTTACTCGTTGTATGGTAAAATATGTAAATAAAATTTGTTACATCAAAAAAATTCATAATTTTTTAAAAGTACTCTTTTTTAATATTTTTAGATACTTATATTTATTAATATTTTAACTAATAAAATATTGTATCAAAGATATAAATAGTATACCATTAAACTTTAACCAAATCTGCTATTCCAAAAACATATTAATATTAGGACATTAATTTTTTAATAAATACTAAATAATCCAAAAAAATTTAAATAGCATAACAAGTATTTGTTGGAAAACAAAGTCCTTTTGATCATAACCAAAAGCCCTAATTCGAACATTACGAATAAAAGGCATCATAAGCCCTTTTTGGCCCTTCTCCTGAAAACAAATACCATTATTTACTGATAAGCTATAGTAGCGTTAATGCTGTGCTGAAAAAAAACACACGTAATAAGTTAAGATTTCATGTATTATGTTTTTCTTTGTGAAATTATTTTTCCATCCCATTTTTTAACCTACGATTATTATTGACATCTTTTAATTTAAAATGCAAAGTAATACTTTTTCACATAACTATTACTTTCTGTGCATACGCCTATCATAGTACACTCTTTAATACTCTAATATAACGTATGATTGCTATTCTGTTAGTAATGATGAGTGTCTTGGATAAACCGGAACAATTTGAAACAATGTGATTATAAACCAATCAGCAACCACATGTGCTGTGTCTGATCACTTATTATAATTAAGAATTTGGTACGACTAAGAACATAGTTACTTATGTTCTTATTATCAGCTATCTATACTTATTATCCTGGCTCGTCATGATTATATATAAAAAAATGTGTACCAGTATATGGAAATAAAGCAATCACCAGCTAGCCCTGGAATATTTTACAAATATCTATGCCTATTGATTAACATTGCAAACTCAACTGTTGAATAATTCTCACGTAACAATTGATTTAATATTGCGAAAAACAGACAGCCCTGTCATTGGCTCTTAAAATAGCTGCTTGGAAAGAAACTTTATTTTTTACATCATGTTGGATATCGGGTCTGATTTCGACTTAACCAGCAATTTATAAAATTTTTTAAAGCTGCCTTAATTTTCTTCAATAACACTCGGGAAATTTTGCGGTCAGTTTTAATTTCTTTCATTTGCTTGTTTTGAGCAGTATAAAATATAGTTGGTTGTTAAGTTTGCTATTGACAATTTTTTAAAAAGGAAGTAAAACTAAGGTTTTTTTTCTACATATATCCACTATGCTATTATACTCTCGTCATTTCTTAACATTATTTCATTTTTCATAACGCGAGCCATAGTGTAAATAAACACGAACATTACCAAGCGTAATCTGTATTTTTTTCTTTGTCAATTTTAATAATTTCCACCTTTATATATATATTGCTATTTAAAATTGTATGAAGGTAACTCATGTGCTGAATACTTGAAAATATATCTAAAATTCTGTAATCTAAATAAAGAACGTTAATTCTCCCTAACACAATAATCAAGTGTGTTATTTTTATTGCAATATGTACTTAAAATTTAATAAATTAGTTATACAGGTGTTAAATGGTCATTAAATTAATTATAGAAAAATGAAAATTAGACAAAAATATCGTATATACTGGTTTTGTTCATCCCTTACCCAACACGCTCGCTCCATATCAACTACATTTTAATTTTCGATACAATTTTTATCTAGTTAGATTTGATAATTATAATAAAAAAATACTGTAGTTTGAAGACGGTGGGACGCTTATGTTTGCTCGAAAACCATAGAACTGTATGATGTATTAGAAAAATATAGAATCGTTCTCACGTTTATACAGTATAAAGTTAGGTATTTACTTGATATTTCTCTTAAAATATGATTTATTATTCGAACCTTTTTATACAATTTACACATACATACCATACATTTTAATAATGTCGAATTCTCTACATAGTTTTTCGAATAACTCATTTAAATAAGACTTAAATGTTAGATATAATTTACTCAAAACTCTAAAACTTAAAATTTATAGAAATCGTAGCTAAATGAGGTACTTCTAATGAATCAAATTTTAGTCGAAATTCATAAAGAAACAAAAAGAAATAGCTGGGTAATAGTAAGGGAGAGTTAAGAGAGAGTCTGATAGAGAATTGAAAGGGAGCTGTGCGGAGCTAAGAGGTAGCTAGGGGGAGCTAGTGCTTACGCTGAAACCATAAGACTTTCAAACATAGGAAGATATATAGTAAATTTATATATGGTTCTGTTATCACTTTCTTTAATAACTTATTTAAATTGTACTTAAATTGTATGCTTTGATTAATACCCTGAACCCTAAAATACATCAGTGAGTAAATAGTTTATATTTAAAAGTAATAGTGTAGTTAAAACTACGAAGAAACTAAGAAAAAATTAGAGGGGAGAGCAAGGGAGAGTTTACCCAATAAAAATTAGGTCTGGGATTTTTTCGGGGTCAAATTTAGCGGGTAAAAAAAGAAAATTACCCTATTAGGGGGAGATTCGAGGGGTAGCGAAGAGAGCTAGTATTTACCTTAAAATAGGACAACTATATAATATTAAAAATAATATAAAAAAAATTAAGGAAGACATAGAATTGCTATCGGTAAACTTATAATTAAATTAAGTAAGTAAGAGGTAAATGAGAGGTGATGAGGAGGTGAGGTCGATTTGGGTTTGAACTGGAGGGTGCTGAAAGGGAGGTGAGTGGGAGTTGTAGGATAAGCAGTAGAGAGCTGAGGATAGCTAAATAAGAGTGGGATAGAGCAGAGGGGAGCGAGCCCAAAAAAAATTGGTTTAAAAATCACCTTTACATGAACGAATAGTTACATTATTTAAGAAGGCGGTGAGGGTAAGCTGCGGGGTAGGTCGGAGGGAGTAAGTAGAGCTAGAAAAAGCGAAAAGAGCTAGAACTTTTTTTTGTTTATACGGCTATGAAATATAGGAAAATATATATATTTATATATTAGTAGGGCTTTGTCCCCTACGCGCTGTGCGCGCCAACTCCCAAACATCAATATTATTTTTCTTATGTCTAGATAATAAATAAAACCATTTTTTTTAATACACATATATGCACACAAACATAGATAACCAAAGCAATCTCATAGAAAGAATTTTTGTCTCTTGATAAATTATTTAAATTATTTATGTCGTCTTTTTCCTTATTACCATCCCTCTTTTTTTCCTGTTCTAATTTTTTAATAACTCTCCGAGACTTATTTGAATTTTGCCTACTACTACTTCTCTATTACCTCTCTTGCATTAGTCTTTAATTATATCTTTACTCTCTCTTTTATGTTTAGATTATGCTATGAATTTATCTGTAATCCATATTTCTTGATCAACTATTGCGAAATCCTTTTTATCAATTTAAAATGATTTATAGCATGATGGATTTTTTTATATTTAGTTCTTCTGCTAACTGTGTAATTACATTACTTAAACTGTTGTATTTTTTTAAGATATTTATTTCATGTGTATATTCGCCTACTAGCGCGCTCTGCTTACCAATTTTCTAATAATTTATATTTATAAGATAAATCATTTCAATTATTATATAAATATGTAAAATTTCTTATAATAATAATCAATGTTTCTTTTATTTAATAAAGAAGCTTACAATTGCTTTATTCTTTAATTCAATAAATGATTTTTAAAATTTATTTAAATCTTTTTTATTTATTAAAATTGAAATTTTTTTTAATAGTGTTTTAAAAATTTTTTATCAATAATTTTTAATTTGATGAATAATAGAACATTGCAAAAAACGATGCTTGGGCTAGGACTTCGGACAGATACACAGACGTGATGGATTGTTATTTAAGATAACAAATAATCAACCAAAAACCTAGCACATATTACAAAGTGCATTTATACAGAATGAATATGATACCATTTTTTGCGTTTACTTCCCGGCTCTTCTTTAATATTACCATTCCTTTAAATACTTATGGAACAACTATAAAAACTATGATGGGCATACTCAAAAAAATCGGATTTTTGGTCGAATTTTATTAAATCTATATTACATTATTATAAGATTATTTATATACTTATATGAGTACAATAATTCCGTCGAATAAATGCATTCATGCTCTATACAGTTTTTAAGCACTATTTACACATTATATACAACTACCACCATTCTATTTGAAAAGCTTTTATAATTTCTAGTAGTATCATGATTTTTTTCCAGCTTATGAAACTCCCTACTGTTTATAATATTTTGACTACGTAAGTTCCAATGTTTTTTTATTACAATCAAATGTTTTCTACTCGATATATTGTAAGAAAGATTTGTAAATGAAATTAGAAAAATTAATTACAGACTTAAAAATAGTAACATTAAAATTATTTATTATTTTGTTACAGGGATTTTTTTTATTTTCCTTTTAACACTTATATTAAATGTAATTTAAATATTTAAAATAATGTATTAAAGATATAAACAGTACAACATTAAACTTAAAAGAATTTTTTTTTTCAAAGAACATAGTAAGGAAAAAATATTTAAATGTGCTGAATGTAAATAATGTTTTAAAAGATTGAAACATTTAAATAAAAATACATTTATTCATAATAAAGGTCATGAAAAAAAAATTTGTAATAAATGTAGTAAGGGATTTAAAAGATCAGACGGTTTAAGGAGCTTTGGAAGTTTCGCTCAGAGGGAGGCGAGGAACGAAAAGTCCCCCCTTTCATACACAAGTCTCGGCTACGTATATGCAATATAATTTTATCATGTATTCTATGAAAAAAAATTTTTTGATTTGAATTTTTTACTTTATTTTTCTTGCTTAAGCCAAATACTGCTTTAAATGTCCTTTCCACCTAATCTGTCGTTTTTTTCCATGCCATAAAAATATTTTGTTAAGAACCACACTTCTTGGCACATGTCCTAGTTTTTAACTTCCGAAGCATTCAAACAGTTTTGTTTTTATCTTTTACTTATTTCCAAAAATCGTGATTTTCCTATTTTATTTGTTGATTTTCAGTATATTTTTTGTACTCAATTCAACTAAGTCTTTCTAGATAGGTTTTTTGTCTTTAATATGCTAAGCGCCTTTAACAACGTCATAAGTTTATTTGAGTCAGTTAATTCTGAGTTTGCCTACTGCTACACTTCCTGTTTTATTTTAAATTCACTTATCGCCTATTTTTTAGATGAATAGACTTAGAAGTATCAGGCTTTATGTACATTCTTGCCTTTTTTCTTCATAGTTTTGAATAAATTTGTTAGCCCCTGGCCGGGATTAACTGTTTTTTTTTTGTCGATGTTTAGATTTTTTCGAACATTTTTGTCCTTAATATACTCATTACTTGCAAATTTATGCTTTTAATTATATTATTTAGAACAAAAATATATCTTGTTCTTCCTTTTGTTCTGATAGCAGCCTAACTCTATTTTATAATTTTTTACTTATCTACCGATTTTTCTACATTTTCAGCGATTATAATTTCTTAAATCTTGTATGGTACATTCAAAAAGCCACTCGCCTGTAGTTTTAAAGTACTTCTTCTTCTCCCTTGCCTTGTGAATTTTATAGATTAACGCTATTGCCCACGCTTCGATAATATGTGTTTTAGTCCATGAGCTATGAAGTTTGTTTTTCTAATCAAACGTCTATATTATTTGTAGATTCTGGAAACTGTTTTCCATATTTTGTCTTCTCCTTTCTCTTTTCTGTTTTTTATTTTTCGTAAGAGCTTTTTTTCTATAATGGGTATATTCTCGTTAAAAATTACCCTATTAAGCGCCATAAAGCAAATTCTTAGCAAAAATAACGATCGTAAGATAACTAATTTATCTCCATAAGATCCAAATAATACCTTTTTTTCAATATATAGGATTCTTTTAACGGCTACCATAGCTATAATCATACATTTTTGGTATACGATCATGAATATCGTTACTCTACTTATTATCGGTAATTGCTACATAATCAATTTTTATAGCAGTTAGTTGTTCATATAGGTTTTTTTTTAAACTTATAGGAAAGTAATAGTGTTGTCAAAATTTATAACGAAAGGAAAAAAGTGTTTGGGG
>JAPYYV010001609.1:0-23511 GCA_030522625.1 Copidosoma aretas | reverse complement strand
GAAAATTTCCAAAGATAGAGCGTATCAAAGTTCAGGAGAGGGGGCTGTATGACGTCATACCTGTATAAAATCCAATGCATAATCGACTACAGATATGACGTCACGCGACACTTTTATACGGTATATCTTTATCAGTTTTTATGTATGTAGAAAATGAAAAAATCCGTGTCAAATATTTTTTTATATCCTACCTGATGTATCCTTTTGATTTAAAAAACAAATTTACACAAGAACCCTATTAATGTCATTTTCATTCAGGTGAATCACAAAAATAGAGAGAGAAAGAAGGAGCTCTTGGTAATGAATATCATACAGCACATTGGCTGTACACTTATATTGCGGAACAATCAAATTATCAAACGATAAATAAGTGTATATTTGGCAACCCTAAGATCATTTTGTGGGTTTGCATTAGCACCTTTTGCATGAAAAAAGACCAAAGGTTTAGAGCATTGAATAAGAAAAAAAGAATATTAAAAGATGCAATGATAAAATGCAAAAAAAAACTCTAGTGATAGTTCAGAAAATAAAAAAATAAAAGATACATATTACTGCAAGAACCATGGTGGCATTTAAAATCGCAGTATCATCATATGTCTTAGGCATAGAAAAAATTTTAATTTTTGAAATAAAAAACGAAAAAACAAAAAGTGTTGTTGCATAAAAAGAAGAAATATATGATTATAAAAAAAATATAATTTAATAATGACGACAAATATGTATAGGGTTCGTGTAAATCCTTACTTGATACAAATTTTATGTAGTAGATTTTAGAGGAAGGGTGAGACGCGAAAATTTTGAAAAGAATCATAATTTCTTCTATCAAAATTCGTTACAAACGTTATTAACGATATTTGCACATAAAATGTATCTTATCAACCATGCACTCAATTATAGTACCAACTTCGCTTTTTTACTATCAATCCCAGCTACCTAAGTTACCTTTACCTTCGGCCAAAAAAAAAAAATGGACAGAAAAAATGTATGTTTATCATCGTTCAAACTAGAAAACCGACAATCCTTTTGCTTATAAAGTAAAAAGTACTATCAGATTATAGTTTATTGGAACCAGATAATTTTTAATCATAAGATATTATATTCGTCACAAAGTATATTACGTTAATGCTAATATTTAGATAATGTACGATTATGAATAAATCGATTTATCTTTGCTTATATAGAACTCTTGTGTAGAGAACATTCATGTATTTTCTGCAATGATTTTTCAAACCAACAAGTATCTTAAAACCAGCAGTTATAATAAATTTCCACAATTCACGTAGGTTCCTTAAAATAAAAAGTTATGCTACATTTGCACGGATTCGTCTTTATCATTTCCTGGTCTGCTATTTGACTACAAATTTTTTTAAAAATTGGCATATTTCATATTCTTTAGATCTTAAGATATGTTATTTTAAGAAAAGTATATCCTGTCCATGCTAATAAAAAGGTTATATATAAACATTGAAAGATCGGTGAGACATTGAAAATAGTGTACTTTAATGTAAATGCCAAGAAAATAATTTAATTATAGCTTTTTAGAACTATTTATTAACCTAATAGCAGCATTTGTCATGAATTTTTTGAAAATTGCAGAAATTTCTTTAAATTATAGGTTAGGCTGGCTTTTCCGGGTTTTGTCTTTAATAGTCTCCGATTCACAATTTCATTCCCTACAATATAAAAAGAAAAAATCATGATTCTATCTACTTTCATTCTGTGGATGTCTAATTTCTGACAAAGTTACTTACTGTGAAAGTCATCTATTAATGGCAAAACTACTTCCTAAAGCTTTTCATATAATGACCCATAGTCATAGGGGGAGACTTCTTTTCTCTTCAACAAAATCATTTATTCTATTAAATACTGATTATCTACATTAAAGAAATGTTTCAGAGTATTAAAAAAAATTAATCATTATAATAGAGAAAAAATTGTTGCAATAGAGGAAGGAATAAATTAGAATGGTAAAATACAATATGTTGAAGACAATACAAATATTTAAGGTATACGTTAAGCCTTACATTACACAAATGTAGGTAGTTGATTTCAAAAGAAGTGTGAAATGCGAAAATTAAGATAACTAAAGATACTTAGGTACTTCGACTACCACTCGTTACATTTGTCATGAACAATTTTAGGACAGACAAATTACTTCTTAAACCATGAAACCAATTATAGTTCATAAATAGTTACATGCCTAAAGCTGAAAAAAGTTGTTAATTTCATGCACCTTAAAATTAAGTGTCAGAAAAAAGCATGGACATTATGTATCGCAAAATTATTAGTTTAAAATATTAATATTAGAAAACTGCCAATATGTTTCATTATCGTTGTTGTATAAGAAAAATTTTACACATATAGTTTCTTTTACTAAGATCACTTCATTTCTCAGATCAGAGGAGAGACAGTAACAACGATAATAACTACCTGCTTTAGAAATTTCGGGTTTAATTATACTTGACGCTGTGTCGAAAACATAGATAAAAAAACGACAACATAATGTCTAAGCAAACACCTTATTTATATAACAAGTCATTTAACAGTAGGATTCCCCATCAAGGTTCTATTCCAACTTTCAACGCAGATAAAAATATAATTAGCTTTAATCTATTTTAAATTGTACATCAATGATTTCTCAGAATCTATGATAAAGATAGTTGTTTGGAAGCGAATTGTGATCAAGAAAGCTCTAAATACTGTTTGAATGCTCTTTTATAAATAAAAAAATGTTGTTATTTCTTTGCTTATCTGATTAGAGACATTGAATATGCCTCGTGTGCATTATATATCAATCTTATTTATTCATAATATTATTTCTGACATTTATTGGACTTCAAAGTAAATGACACTAAAAAATTCTATGCTCTTAGCTTGCAAAATCTAATTAATGCATATTTAATTGAAACATTGCATTAGTAATGTCAGAATATTAAATTCCTGCACATATGTATAACAGTTAAATTTTATCAAAATATGCTGTAATTATGTAATTATATTTTAGAATTATTAGTGATACGCAAGCAATTAGTACACAAGCGATAATATATTTGTTTAATACAGATGCAACGTATTTAAATACTGCTACAACAATATTATAATAGTTGGACAACATTGTACATAAGAACGATGATGACGATTATAAAAATCATTAGGACGATGATGATAATACTGATGATAATAATGATAAGGATGATGATAATGATGATAATGTCAATGATAATGATGATGACGACAATGATAAAGATAAAAAAAATTATGATGTCGATAAAAATGATGATATTAATAATAATATCGATGATGATGATAATGATAATAATGATGGAGACAATCATAAGAATCATGATATTTAAAGTACTAATGATGACGATAATAAAGATATTGATGATTATAATAACGATTATCAAGATGATTATACTGATAGTAACCATAATGATGACGCTGATGATAACATTGGTAAAAATGAAGATGATACTAAATAGTATAGTTACAAAGATGATGATTTGGATGATAATGGCGATAATAATAAGAATGATGATAACGACAGTGATAATGATGACAATTATGATGATAAAAACCATTAGAATGATGGCAATGAGGATAAAAATGTTGACAGTAAAACTAAAGATGATAATAATAATGATGATATGGTTATGATAATCATAACGATGATAATGATAGTGATGATGATCATAATGGTAGCAATGACGTTGATTAGTATGATAATAATGATGATAATAATAATAATAAGAAATACGATGAAGATGATGATGATGACAATAACAATGATGATAATAATAGCGTCAAAAAGGCTCACAATGATGCTGATAATGATAGTAATGATCATTATAATGATAATAGTATCGATTGTAATGATCATAATGATAATTGCGATAAAAATAAGAATAATAATAATTATAGTCTTAATGTAATGATGATGAAAGGGATGATAATAATGATAATTATGATGATAATTAAGATAATGATGACGATGAAGCTGATAATAGTGAGGATGATGATTATTATGATGATGATAGTAGTGACGATAATGCTGATAGTCATGATAATTAGAGTAATAATGATGGTGATGGTAAGGCAGAAGGTAGTGATACGAATAATGATGATGTTAATACTAGTTACACTCATTGTAATAATAATGATAATGATAGTAATAATGATAACAATAATGATAATAATGATGATGATGATGATTATGATGAAGATGTTGATGTTAATTGTGTTGATAATATTAATGATCACGATGTCGATAATAATCAGAAAAGCGACCCTAATGATGGTGATAACGATGATAATGATTACATTGATGGAATAGATAATGACTATGATGATGATGATGCCGGTGTTGGAAATGATATTAATGTTAAAAGAGATATTAATGATGATAGTGATGATGATGATTGAGAGTATGACGATCGTGGTGATAATTATGATGGTTGTGATGATCATTATAATAATAATGATAATTACGGTGTTAATAAAAATTAATATAATAATTTTATTGATTGTAACAATGTAAGTGTTGATTTTGATTGTTATTGTATGAATGATAGTAAGCCTATAAAAAAAATTAAAGCTGATGTAGCTCTTAATGATAAAGTTCATCATAAAAAAGATATTGATAATATGAATAATTATAATGATGATTATAATACTGATGATGATGATGATGAAGATAATTATGGTAATAAAAAAGAAGATAATTATAACAAAGTTGATTTTGATATTAATAATAAAGATTCTGTCGATGATAACATAGATGATAATGAAAATAATGCTTATATTTATAAAAATCATTATAATAATCATAATGATGAGGACAATGACTATTATGATAGTATACTGATATTGTGAAGAATGACAAGGATGATGATGATAATGATGTTAATAATGATGATTATTATAATAATCATGACGAATATAATGATAATGATAATATGGACGACGACAATGTTGATCATAATGATAAAGATGGTGACAACAATAAGTATAATGATAACAATGATAAGAATAGTTATAATAATAATAATAATAACATGTACTTACCGATAATAAAAATAATAATCATGATAATGATAATAATGAGCTTTAAAACAATGATAACTGAAAAGGTGGGAATACGAAAAATGTTTATGATGATCTGGATAACGTTGATGATACTCATTAAAGTATATAAAATAATGATTCGATAATGATGTCAATAACTATTACAACGATGATAATGATATTGATATTGATGATGATAATTATGATGAAAATGATAATGATGATGATAGCGACAATATTAGTGTGGACGATAATTCTGATGACGACAATGATTTTGATGATGATTATAATGCTTATAATAGTTACGATGATAATAATAATCATTATTAAGATGATAACGAGGATGTTGCTGATATAAATGCTTAGAATTATAATAATAATTAAGGATTACGTAAAAATTTTGATTATCGAGTTGATAATTCTAGCAATAATAATGATGATGAGAATGTCATCGATGATGCTGACGATAATAATAACGATGACGGTAGTCACGAGGATACATATAATGCTAAGTATGTTGACGATGATTATGGTGTTGATGATGATGACGAAGATGAAAAAATGCTTGACGTTAATGATGATGATGATGATGATGATGATGATGATGATGATGATGATCAGATGAACGATGATATCGATAATGATAAAGATAACAATGATCGTGATAATAATGGTGTTAATAGCGATTAATGTGATGTTGATGGCTAGGATGGTGATGATAATGATAAAAAAAATGATGACTTTGATGATTAGAATGATGATGGTCCTGACTACAATATTGATAATGGTTATAATATTGGTGATGGTGATGATAATTAATGCATAAATGGCAATAACGATATTAATGATAATAATCCTGATCAAAATGGTGATCGTAATGATGATTATGGTGTTAATAATGTAAACGATGATAATGTTTAAGATAATCATGATATTAATGATGATGCTGATGACGATGATCGTGATTATGATAAAAATAATGCGTTTATTGATAATTTAAAGAAATATGATACTTATGATGTGAATGATGATGATGATGATGATGATCGTGATTATGATAGTAATGAAGGTGACGATGATCACTACGATGATGACGATTATAACGATGGGAATTATGGTGATAATGTTTTTGATGATGATGATGATGATGACAAAGATGATAGAGGTGATGATAATGATTTTAATTATAATGATAATAATGATGATGATGATGATAATGGTGGTATTGATTACGATAAAAATAATGATTTCATCAATGATAATTATGACGAAGATTCTAAACATAATAATTGTGACGATAATGTGTAGAATCATTGAAATGATAATGATGATTATGATCATGATAAATAAAATATGGATGAAAATAGTGATAATTGTGATGATGATGACGATGATGATTTCAAAAATAAAAGTAATAATCATAATAATAATGATAATAAGTATGATGACAAGAATCATTAATAAAAGAATGTTAATGTTGGTGATGTTATTGATTGCGGTAATATTGACGTTGATGATTGTGATGGTCATGATTATAATAATTCCTATGGTGGTCGTTATGATAGTGATAATGATAATGATTAGATAATGATAATAATGGCAATAATGTTAAAGATTGTGATAATAATGGTAACATTTATGATTGTTATGATAGCGATGATTATGATTACGTTTACAATTACAGTTTTGATGATTTTATCAGTAACTATCATTATTATGGCAATAATAATGACGCTATCAATGATAGTGATGATGATGCTAATGATAATACTAATAATAAGAATGATGATGTTTAAGTCAAGGATGCGCAAGGTACTAAAAATAATAATTAAAATGTTAAAGGTTAAAGTGACAATAAGAATGATAAGGGCAATGAAGAAAATAGTTACTATGATGATAATAATTAGAATGATGAATATGAATGGTAATTACTGATGGTAATTATAATATCAACGATTCTGATGTAAATGATTATAATGACGCAGGTTGTGTTGATTAAGATATTTTTAGTAATTAAGATAAGATTGGTGCAGACAGCAATAATTATTAAAATAACAATTATCACGAAAATGATTATGATGATCATGATGACTATAAAGGTGATGATGAAAAATATGATAATAATAATAATAAAAATGATAATATAAATTATTATATTAGCCAGACTTACTTGTGTCGCAGACAATAATGATACTTATAATGAATATGATGATATTGACGATAATGTTCTAATGATTATAATGATGATGGAAAAAAGATGGTGATTGTAATAATGATAATATTGCCGGAGGTAAACATTATAATTATAGCAATAACAATGGTGTTATTGTCGAAAATGATAACTTTAGTAATGATGTCTTATGATGTTAATGGTGATGATTATAGTTATGCTTATAATTATGTTGATGATGATATTTATGGTAATAAATACTTATATAAAAAATAATAATGATCTAAATCATTACGATTATGACTATGATTCTTATGATGATGACCACAGAAATGATATGAACGACAATTAGAAGGATAATAAAACAGATTTAAATGATATTTATGTTGGTAATAGTGAACAGAATAAGTAGACTAATCTAGATAAGGATAATGATATCAATAATTAGAATTATCTCATGATGTTCGTAATGATAATTATAATGATAAAGATGATAATAATAATAAGATTGATGATGAAGATGATAATGATAATAATGATAATGATAATGATAATGATAATGATATTATTCAAGATACCAATGATATATTTAATGACAGAAATAAAAATGATCATCATAATAATCATGACAATTGTGATGATGATAACGATAATGATAATAATTATTATTATCAATGACTATGTCGATAAGATGATATTTTTATTATAGTCACGATCATTATGATAGTTATGATGATGATAATTATTAATAAGTTTAAATGCTTATAAATAAAATAATATTTTAATAATATTGATAATGATGGACTCACTGATGATGATGCTGATAAAGAAAATAATGAATACAATAGTGATAATGAGACTAATTAATATGATGGTAGTAATAAGAATAATGACAGTAGAAGTAATGCTTATGATGATCATGATAATGATACTACTAAAAATGCGGATAGGTATAATGATAATAATGATTAATGATGATAAAGGTCATTAAGATGGTGAATATAACGATGTTTTTGATGACCATGATAATCATAATGATGATGATAATGATAAAAGTAATAATAATAGTAGATAAATACATACATATATATATCTATATATATATATATGATTGTAATGATGATAATAATGTTGGCAATGCTTATCGTGCTAATCATGATTAAGATTATGTTCATGATTGTAGATAATAATCATGCAAATCATGACAATTATAATTGCCATCATAATAATGATGTACTTTATAATAATACTAATAATAATGATGATAAAGGTGATTATTATGATGATGATGATGATGATGATGAGGCAGGTAATCAGGATTATAATATTATATTTAGTGTTAATCATATTCACGATGATGACGATGACGACTGGTGATTATCATGTTAATAATGATGATGATGATACTATTGACTGTAACTATGACAACTATAATGATGTTGATGCTGACAATAGTAATCTTGATAAAATTAATGCTGATGATGATGATTATGTCAATGCTTATGGCAATTACGATATTTTAAACGATGGCGATGATGATGATTGCGATAATGAATATGATGGAGATGATGATACCATTGATAATGTTAATGATAATAATAACGATGACGTTTATGTTAAAGATTATGATGAGGATGATGATGAAGATCATAATAAAGAGTATGATTATTCTTTTGATGATAATGGTAATGATAGTGATGCTTATGATCATGATAATGTCGTTGATGACATTCACAATAATTATGGTGATGATAATAATTATGATGATAATGATGCTGATGATAATGATGGCAACTATTGCAATGTTTGTAATGATGATGATGATGTTTGTAATGATAATGATTTCGATGTTTATAATGCGGATGATAGTTGTATTCGTGATTATAATGAATATAATGATGCCGATGTCGATAATGATTTGAAGGATGATAATAATTGTTTTGCTGATAAAGGATGAATATTAAAGATAATTATGAATATTTTGATAATAATAATAAATATGATGATAATGACTATCTTAATAATTGAAATAATGATAATGATAATGATGATGATAAAGATGATGATGATGATGAAGAGATTGATGATGATGATTATGATGATAATAGCAATGCTTATTATTGAAATGATAAGAAGGATGATGATAATCATAATTTTGATACTCATGATTATATTAGGGATAATGTTCGTATTTATGTTGTTGATGATGATGATGATCAGGATGGTGATTATGTTGATAATGATTATGATGATGATTATTATCATAAATGGTTGATGATGATGATGATGATGATGATGATGATGATGGTTATAATGATGATAAATTATTAATGGTTTTGCTAACCTTTTTTTTTCTGTCTTTAAAATATTAAAGGTTTTCAATTTGTAGCTCAAATTATATACTATTGATGAATTAGTTAAACCCTATCTTTTTTTTATGGACATAGTAATTCTTGATTGTATACCTTGCTTTCATTTCCTCAGTAGGCCAATCACTGTATCCCCACGGCATGTTTGTTGATCCAATTACAAGGCCAAAAATGAATCCAAACGTCAGAGATAGCACAATTCCTACTAAAAGACTTTTTAGACCAATCGATTGAAGCTTTCTATCTGCTATTATTGTTCCAAACGTGAGACACATGACTGGCCCCTATAAAAAAGTTTCTAATTAATTAGTTTCTATACTTTGTATTTCAATTCATAATATTTCTATATTTATATAGCCGAATAATAAATTAAGAAACTATGATTAAGCTTTCATTATAATGAGATAGTACTATTGTAGCAATTGTCTTTTTTTTTATTAATTATGTATTTATTGAAAAGCTTATACGTAGAAGTATGCAATACATTGCACCAGATAGCAAACTCTGACTTGATGGGACTGAATTAAATTTCATGATCATTTTCTTTTGGTCTGAACATATGCAGTATATTCTTGGTCAAGGAATATATAATAATTTTTGATGTATTCATGTGCTTTATATGATAAATGTAGCTATAACAACTTATTTCGTCAGTAATCGTAATAATGTTCAAACACAATTAAATGCCATAATAAAATAAGATTAAGTATATGTACTTGTATAACATCATGCACACATATGAAAATCACATAATGTCCGCTTTGTACACTCACGACCTAATTGTTTTGGATTCTCGTAACAGCCTCTTGCACAAAAATTGCATAAGACTTACGTTTAGTATAGTCCCACTGCTATACATCTCACTTCTTTTACTTTCTGCAGACTAAAATCAGTTTTATTGTAGATGTTCGCAGCAGCATTTAGAACAAATATTATTTCAACTATGTTGTAAGTATAGGTTGTCAGTTGCGTGATTCTGCACTTTCACTTGCACTGGACCTACGTTCTACTTGTACCATATAGATTCAAATGATTTTTACAAGCCACTTGTAAGAATGATGTTCATTATATTGCTAAAGCTACACATCTCTATTACGGTGGTAAATTTTAGATAAATGGCACCGTAAAGACGTATGACATAGTAAAGAATTAATACTTAGAAAATATGTATAAATTTGCGTGTGTCTCTTATTTATTTTGTAGAAATATGATACCTTTAGAGCTAGCTTCAAGTATTAATATTTTTCAGGGTAGCGAGCTAATTATGATTTTAGTTAGCGATTAAGCGATTTATTGAAGGACTTAAGATGGGAAAAAACAAGTTGTTAATAATAATTATTTATTTATTGACAGGTCAAGTATATTAAGAAGAAGATATTTACACCTTTAAAAAATTTTCAATTCCACACAAAATAACTACCATTTTTATTAATACATAGTACAGTCATGTTTGCTGAGGTAAGATTCGGCTATTTTGTACAGGTAGCAGAAGATATAGGATTTTAACAAATAATTCTTCAAGCTTCGAATTTTAGTGATACTAAAGCAACTAAAGCTAGCTTTTGCGTGGGTTTCATATTTTTGGACGTTTTAAGAGTATCAGATAACATTATTCTGCCTTTGTGCATGTAATCTACGTAATTTAAGAGTGTTAATTATAAAAGAAAATTTTTTTAGGCGATTCCTAAACATGGTGAGTTTTTATAGTTTGAAAGGAAAAAAACGTTCAGAGGATTTGGCAACACCGGTCTGTGGTAGACCAACAAAGTGACAGGTACTGTTGCAGCGCGTCTTTTTTCTAGGATCATCAACAAATAAACCAAGCATATTTAGGTCCGCGTATTTTTCATTCCCTAAGCACTCCAAGGCCATCTTATCCTATGTAACAAGCGTTTTAATTTTTTTTTCTAGCATAAAAATAGTTTAAAAGATACTATGTTGTCACTTGCACGGTTATTATGTAGAAGCTCTCTTGCATTTTGCATTATAAATAATTCATGACCCTTTATAGCTACATGGCAACAACAGTAGATTACAAATTTAATCTAAGTCTCGGTCATGTTCCGACATTTTGGTCCTTTTTTTTTCAAGCAGGTCGGTGGTACTAATTTGTAGTTGTATTTTATACACTAAACTTACTGCACATTATTCAAACACTGTATTTACATATAGAAGATATAAAAAGATATATGAAAAAAGACACTTAGTAAATTACATTATATTTGTTATACAAGTCAATCAATGTGTTTGAAATAATATTTTGCAGAAACCGTATGTTTTACAAGTGTGTCAAAATTTTTGCTTGATGTAGAAATAAAATTTTTAGTAATGTATTATTATTCACTAATAACTACAATAGTACCTTAAGTTCATCCAATATGTTACCCTCTTAAATTACCCTGTTCCTGATCCAACCATCAATATAGGAAGTATTGCAGGTATATAAATGATAGTTTCTATAATGCTTAGACTTCAGCTCGTATTTATCATACCTTCCTTACTTTATAAGAAAACCAGGTACAATTGAATTTTAATAAGGTATGTCTCAGAGATATCTAATTTAAGATACATATGCCCTTAAAGAAGTATAAGATAAAATATTTTTCTGATAACATTGTAACTACAAATTAGACTAACAAAACGGTTTAAAACAGTTTTCTATGCATTCTAGAAGCGCGAACTGGATAATACTGAGAAAGAATCGGAAAAAGACTTTTCTGACGGGAGATGCCACGCTACCCAAAACTACATGCTGTTGTGTGAAGAAAAATTATATGTTTATATGACAGAAATCTATTTGCCTCTAGGCTATTAGCTCTATTGTCTCAATACGACTCGTTGTACTGCCCCGCAACTTTAAGTGTTTCTATTATCATTGCAGAGTACTTAAGAATGACGTCCAAAGACGTAATATTGTTCACCGACACTTATTGTTCATAACTTTATTTTGTAAGTTATAACTTGTACTTTAATGTTTTGGAATTGTTATTTATATCTTACCGTGTGTATAGTTAGAGTATTAAGTAAGCTGTCGTACTGAAACTTCCCTATACTAATTGCATTTATAGGTGGACTTAGTAAGACGCCATTTATTGTTTTATTTAATTATTTATTATTTTATTTTACCTAGGTATGGCTAATAAAATCATTAGGAATAATTTTGACTGTTTTCATTTACAAGCAAGCTAACTTATAATTAATTTATTTTTATACAAAGCCCTCGACATTAAGTAAGACAGTCGAAAAAAATTTCTTGTCAAATCATATAAAAATGGATACTGTATGCTGAGACTAGACTTTACCACAACCCTAAGCTCCTTACTGTCACGTAGTTTGCTGCCGTAGTAATTAAAAATTAAAGTTTTCTATTAATTGCTGTATTTTTTATTTTTCTTGCTAATGTACGAAAAAAAAGATGAACAAAATGTCTTGTTAAGAGTGTATTTTTTTGCTGAATTGATTGAGAATGTTTAATGAGTGTAACGCCTAGTTTTCAGGTTAGGGATTGAGAAAACTATTAAAAAATCTGACTTTTTTTTGTCTCAAATTAAAAGCTTTATACATTTGCTTGAAAAGAAAATTAACATTTACTGGTCTAATTTGTAAGTAAAGCGCTTAATGGCGCTGATTGTCAAACAAGCCAAATCATAAGCTTCCTAATTGAGGCTTTGATATTTACATCTGATCATAAGAAATTGCAGAGAAGTAAAGATTGCCGATACCAAATACGTAGTTAAATAATAAGAATATATAATAGCAGATATAATATAACAGCTATTATTATTATGATTGATAAGTTTCGCCAATAAAAAATTGTAAATGTAATCCACTTTTAATGTTAGGCCAAAAGATGCGCTCACAAAGTATTCTCAAATGTAGTCGTATTCGAGAAAGGAAATTTGTAAAACTATACAATATTATTCTGTTGTGTAGAGCCAAAGTATACAAAAACTTTATTTATTTTTTTCTTTAAAATGATGACGTGTACAAAACTTATTTAATACCCTCTTTTTAATAAAATTTTAACATGAATTATATGAAAATTAATAGATTTTCGAGAAAAAAGCTAATATACGTGATCTGCCATCGTAAATATTGATTATTTAACGAGCGATTTTTCATTGGAATTACTTACTTGTCTGAAAATGCTTTTGATCAGATTTAAAAGCGTTGAATTGAACGGCTTAATTAAATAACCTGTTTTGCGCTCGGCCAGTTGTCGCATATACATACACAATATTCCTATCTCTAGCTGTAAACGTCCAAAGTAATGTAATTACAACGCTGTTATTGTAAAAAATAGAGCAATTTTGACAAGAAAATCGTATTTGTTCTGTGTAAATGTACTCGGTAGTATATGCAAAGTTTAATTCGATTTTTTGTTATCCAAAATCACAATACATCATATCTGTGTATACGTCGGAAGTCCTAGCCCAAGAAATAGAGTTTTTCAATGTTTAATTATTTATTAAATTGAATGTTTATTCAATAACAATATTCTTAAAATAGTAATATAAAAAGAAAAAAAGGTAAGATACTTATAAATGAAAACAAATTGAAATATATCCTAATAAATAATTTTTAAATCGAAAAAAAAATGTATAATAAGCTTTTTCAATAAATGAGAGAGTATTCAATATATTATAAGAAATCGTGTTAATTCATAAGACAACTATTATAATGATCTGTTTTATAAATGTTAAAAATTGAAAGATTGACAAGCAGAGCGTGTAGGTAGGCGAATATGCTGTTACTGTCGGGCCTAACCTTCACTATGCTTATTAATAATATATATCTTTCTTCTTATCGTTTTGCATAAATATATCTACGAACATTCAAACTTCGCGCCGTATTAACATTTCAAGTTCCGCACCCGATTCAAGTGTGCGCGCCCCGTAGTACTAGCTACCAGCTGCCAGGTGGCAAGTGCATAGAACTTAATCTACCACTACAGAGTTAGTGATCTCTAGTACCTGTAAGAGCTCGCTCGGCCGTTCCGCGATATCCACTCGCTCGGCGATCACCGAGTAACACAGCAGTGGCAAGAGCATCATAGGGTCAATAGACCCCCACTGTGTACTAAACCACAACCTAGCTGTGTTCCCTCTTTTTTTGCACATTAACTCAGTAATTCGTTCCTGTACTCGTCAGCTTGCTGGCGAGAGCTGTGCACACGCTCCTGACCCCTCTTTCTTTTGTTTTAAAATATACATATATATACATTATATATATTTTCCCCCTACCCCATGCAAGAGTGGTATCGTCCGTCCACCGGACAAAGCTAGACGAATGCTTGGCTTAAGGTTGTGTGGTTAAAGTAGCCTTAAAGTACACACCTTCTACCTCTTAAACATACAAAGTTGTTGCTATTTAGTTCCCCGAGGATTTTTCCCAAGATACGGTAGCCACTTTACCGCCCCTGACTTCCACGGTGGATCTTACTCAACGTCTCTGGACGTCCCCACTTAACTCTGCTGTTGCCACTCCTCGACGCCTAACACTACCAACTACGCCACCATCTACGCCGACTCCAAAGAGGTGACCTAGGAAGAGGACTCCGATACCACGCCAGTAAAGCAGGGTAGGGTACTCCCGGCCCTGACAGGTTTTCAAGATAGACTGCTAACGTCCGAGGGACATCCCGAACCGTCATTACACGACTCTTATCTCTCTTCGCACGGCCCTTGTCATGTTTGAAGCCAACTCCAGGGGACGCTTTTAACCGTTTGGCGCTTGACATGAGGCCATCTCAACAAAACTCGCTGCTGCTGCAGAAAGAGTCTACGAGACACCAGCACTGCTGACTAATCGTTGCCTGACCCGCAACCAGTTTAAACTCCTTCTGGGTTGGGAAAAACACCTAGTGGCGCTCGACACACAAAAATCACCCAACTCTAAAAAGAAGAGATGCAAGAAAAAAATTAAAAAGGACAGGATGCCTTATACTAAGATAACGGTTCTTAAGGAGCTACTAGCAACACTTATGCAGCGGGCCCAGATCCAACTGCCTGAGATACCGACCTATGGAGCTCACAGCCATAAAGACCCAAAGACCTACCTAGCAAAGTGTTAGGCCTACTATAATGCTCATGAAACGCAGCAGACCCATACAGCTACCACTGGACTTTAAGGAGAAGCAGAAAAATTATGGCAACCGTATAAATACCTATGTTTTACCTTCAAGCAGTTCAGCAACTTACTTGAAGCAAGATTCGACAGCCCAGCTGTTCATGGGAAACTACTTTCAGAGCTCTATTTAAAACACCAGTCCGAAAAAGAACCAGTCAGGGCATTCCTCCAAGAAAAGTATCTCCTGTTTAAAAGGATTAACTCTAAGACCCCAGAGAAGGAGATAGTAACCATTGTAATGGAGCTCATCCGTCCAGCCCTACGCCAACAGTTATGATGCCACACGTACACTACTTACGCAGACCTAATTACCGTATCAATTCAAGTGGAGAAGGATGAAAAGGATCTACAAAAAACTAGGAGCAAGAAACCCAGTGCCGACACCAAACCGCTCCCAGCGGTCACAAACCCAGGAACCACACCACCAGGGCGTGCCCCGAAGTGCTACTTCTGTCCCGAGTACCATTTCTATCGCAATTGTCTTATCCGGGTTGCCTGGCTCGCAAACACTACGGGAAACGGAATAGGAGCGTCGGGGGGACTAGCTACCAACGCTCTGAAGGAACACTGCCAATAAACGCTACTAGTACATCTCGCCCCCCACTATAAAAAATCACTGTCTGCCTTGGTCATCTAGAGGTAGCTGCACTGGTGAATCAAGCCGCAACATACAGCTTTGTTCATTTTTCGCTACTTACTGACCAAGACTGAGCTTAAGCGTATGCGCAACATTGTGACATGGCTTTTAGTAGCGCCATTTTGCAGACCATCGCATCGGGAGTGTTCACCTCACACTACAGATCCAGGGAAAGTCGTTCGATTTCGACTTTCTCATCGCTCCAAACATTCGTTATTCAATAGTGATAGGCTTGATAGCCTCACTCGCAGAGCAGTCAATCTTGGACCTTACTCGGGGGGTACTCTATTTCAGACGAAATAAACGAGTCACCATCCCGTTCATATCGCGGACGTCAGCAGAGGAGCATCGGTCACTGGATCCAAGCCAAGTTCAACACGGACTCTCGGAAAATCTGCGTTCGGGCCTCTTCGAGCTTCTGCAAGAACACGCCGAAGTCTTCGGGCTCCTCACAAGGAAGCTACAACAAACTCGTTCGATCCAGCACGAGATCCGAGTATAGCCTAACAAACTGTTCTGCCAAGCTTCATACCCTTGCCCAGAGAGGCATCGAGAGATCAGTGAGAAACAGGTGCAGGAGATGTTGTCGGATGGTATTATCGAACCCTCGTTTTCTTCCTACAGCTCTTAAATCGGCCTATCATCCAAAAAAGATGGCACTATGCGATTCTGCGTCGACTACGGATGGTTAAACTTTATTATCGAGGATACATCACAATTTGTAGCATCATTAGCTACGCTAGCGCAAATGTCAATCCCACCGAAGCCAAATATCACAGTAACGAGCAAGAGTGCTTAGCTATGGTCTGGGCTATCAAAAAGTATCGGCTATTTCTGGAGGACCGACCATTTACGCTGTGCACAGACAACAAGGGCTTGACTTAGTTACGTATAGCCAAGGAGTCCCGCGACAAATGAAAGCGATCGGCTATTCTACTTCAGGAGTACAACTGTACCATCAAGCACTTTTCGGGTCGAGAGAATCAGCTGGCGGACTTCCTCTCCAGGAATCCAGTGGAAAAAGCACCTACCGACCTAGACGACGTTGAAAGGATCCTACCACCAGTAGCCAGCTAGCAAGCACAACCTGCACCTGCGTGTTGTAGCACTGATGTTCCACCCTTACTTGATGATATTCGGGATGCTTAGCTACAGGATCCAGTCTGTATCGAGCTTTGCGAAAGAATCTACCAGGTAGCCAAATCTTTAAGTTTTACACCACAAGACACACAGTTCTTGGCCTGCAACGGCATCGTCAACGAGCTGCTCTGGCAGCGCACATCCAACGAGTCTTCCTGGAAGGTCTACGGGCCGCAAATGGCCGTACCCTGAGTACAGTACAAATCCCACGACTCTCACCACGTGGGTCACCCAGGAAAGGACAAGACGCTGCGTATCGTCAAGAAGCATCACTACTGGCCTGGGATGAATCATAAAATCAAGCGCTACATCAGGGACTGTAAGTTATGAGCCTACTACAAACGAGCCATCACATCGCAGGGAACCATGAGACCACACCTACCCAAGCAGCCGTAGGAGATCGTAGCAATCGATCTAATAGATCTCTATCCCAAGAGCTTCAGAAGAAGACCCTTTATCCTTGTTATTACAGATCTTTTTAGTCGATGGGTAGAAGCTTTCCCCATTAGCTCGTTGGAAGCGCCCCAATTAACCAAACTAATCAAAGACGAGGTTTTACACGGTGGGGATACCTCTGCGCTATCCTCAGTGATTATGATCGCCCATTCATCAGCCACCACTGGCAGGACGCCTGCGCTCGTTGGGAAGTCCAGCACTGGACCACTCCATTATACCATGCATCCTCGGGCTAACCCGACAGAACAACGCAACCAGGAGATCAAAAAAAAGCTGAGATTACACCTACATGGGCAGTCTACACCACCTGTGGGACCTCCACCTGCCTCGGGTACTTTTTCAGCTTCGCAATCACTGCAACGCTGCTACTGAAGTCTCTTCGGCCCAACTGTTGTTGGGCCACGACGCTGCAAGGCTAGGAGAATGGAGAACCCAGCAGCTCACCCAACAACTTCCTTCGGCCGAGCATGCTGACATCATCCGTCGACAGACTCAATACCAGCAGCGTCGATACAGTGTTGGTAGGCCACGCCTTACCTATAAACCAGGTACTATGGTCTACATAGCTAGCCACCCACTCTCAAAGGCCCTAGACAATTCTGCGCTAGCTTCGCTTAAAAGTAGGAGGGTCCCCTCCCAGTACTGGCTCACGTATCAGGAGACGTCTACCTGGTTACTACAGGCCAAATGACGACAAAACTCCACGTTTCCCAGCTCAAGCCTGCACATACAAAGAGGGGTGATCGCCCACCACCATCGGACTTACGCTGCGACCCAGCAGTGCTCAACTCACCCCGCCTGCCACCGATCCTCCTCAGGATCCGCGCCTCATCGAACCACCAGGGTCTAATCAGGGGATTGGACCAGCTATTGAACAGAAGTGCAATTGACCAGATCAATCAGTAAGACCATTGGAAGCTAGCTCAGATTAGTTGCCACAAGTTCCCGAGGAACCACGACGCTACAACCTACAACTTCCGACCACGTTATTAAAGTGGAGTGAAGTGAAAAAATGATAATAACAGAGACATTAAATCAACTAGTACTAAAGTGAGAGTGAACGATGCTGCGAGCCTTTGTAAAACGAGTGCAGACAAATGTATGATCGCGCTACTGTGTATCTACAGTGCTCTGATCAGTTAAATTGGATGTCGGCTGAGGAGAGGCGTCAAAAAATTATATGCTGTGTATGTTGACATCAAAACAGAATTTAATAACATCAATAGAAAAATGTTTAAAGTCAAATTCGATATGAGAGGGAAGGATATAAAAATGACGAGAATGTTCGAACCAATATAAAAATATACGAAAAAAATATTGAATTACGGCAAGGGGCCAACAAATTCATTTGAGACTATAAAAAAGGTTGGGCAAGGGTATTTATATTGCCTGGTAATTTAAAGCTTATTGGTATAGACTATAGAGGATAAGTGGATGTAAAATAATGAATGGTGTGTAGCAGTAGGCATACTTAAATTAAACTGTCAAAACTTCTCTGATAGCGTTGTTTTATGCGCTGTGCATTTAAAAGGCACAAGACATGCAGAAAGACTGAGATACATGTGATACAAAAAAACTATATTGGAAGTAAACATAAATGAAATAGAATGTTAATTTTTAGGAATGAAGATTGAATGAAAATATATATGTTTAAATTAAAGTCATTCAATGTTTAAAACAAAAACATTGACCAAGGATGATGATTCTAAACAAAAATTTTCAAAGCACGGAGAAAAAAAATTACAGCTGAGGTGCAAAGCGCAGTAAAATCAGTTTTCGGCTTAAGCAACAAACCTAAAGTACAAAGTTTAATTTAAATATTATATCTCATGGAATAATGATAAAATTAAATGCCATATACGTAGCGGAGACTTGTGAATAAAACGAAAAAACGTACGTGGAAAAAATAAAGGGTAGATTTAAAATACAAAGTAGGATTTAAATGCGAATTTACAAGGATATTTGTGTAGATTTAAGGTGGGCAGGATCAGCATGGATGTGGGAATAGACGTAAAAAGAGAAAAGATAATAAATAGATTCAGATTTACAAATAAAATGTTAATTTTAAATACAAACACATCAGGATATGTAATAGATATACAGGCGGGTATAGTATGCCTAAAAATAGGCATGAAAAAGGAAGAAACTTAGTTTTTACTGCTTATAAAAAAGAAGTGTAGCGAGAGGGCTTACTTATTTTTAATATAGGAATTAACAAACTTGATTAATAAAAACCATAACAAATAAGCAAAAAAGTAGTAGATTGGAAAACGATACCACTTATAAAAAGAGCAACGAAAGATAATCATTTCAAGGGAATTGAAGATAATTTTTCAAAGAAAAGAAAAAATTTTGCCACCTACGAAATATAGAAAAGATATGTAAAAATTCACAACTCTATCAATTGTGAAGTATAAAGAAAAAAAAAAAAAAATTGCAAAATGAAAAATACATAAAATACTTAAAAAAGTATTAATTGATAGACGGTAGGCTCTGCAATAGAAGAAGAAAAAATTATGGATAACATATTGCGATGTGAGGAGAACAGAAAAGCAAATTAAAAAAAAAAAAAAAAAATTAGTTAGAAATGTAGGATCAATAGATAATAGAAAGATTTGTAGGAGGGAGAAAATTTGTATAAATGCACAAGTTATTTAGTAGGAAAGAATATGACTACAGAGTAAAAATTGATAGTTTAACGATATTTTATGCGTTATAAATTGAACTATGACGTTGACGTAAAGAGAAATTCTAACATGTTGTCCTTTGTTCAATCAGTTACGTAATATACCCTATTCATAGAATAATTAGAACTAATATAAGTAGATATGAGATACTAAATGTTATGACACAAAAAAAAAGAATAAAGGGGTACATAAAAATCTATATTAGAAATGAAAAAAAAATTTATTAAATATTTTTATTTACCAATTTTAGGTTAAAAATTTTACTGATTTCTTTTTATGAACTGATATTGATATTTGATTCTGAAATATTCAAAAACAACAAAAAAGAAGTTTCAATGGTTTCTGTAATATGAATAATTACATAAATATTATGTAGAGATACATATGAATCAATAATAACCTTTAATACCAATACCAGTCATTAATAGTATGAGATCGGTAATGATGATTTGCTATGTCAGTAAGCTTATTTCATAGATGGACTGTATTTGTTTGATTTTTAAGCAAATTTTAATAAAATCACTTTAGTTATCCATGTCTGTACGTATATACGAGTATGGTTTAAATAATTGGTTCTTGTATTTATAATTCAGACATGAGAATAAAAATATTAAAATATGGGGGTTGGCACGTGAAGCGTGCAGTGGGCGAAGCCTGACTAGTGTACATATAAATATTTTAAAATAAATATACATACACAAATTGTAACATGTGTATACTTCGTTAGTATATATTTTGTGTAATTATACTATTTACATGAAAAAAATATAGTGCGTATCCTATCAAACAGAAAAAAATTTATTTATATGCATATATATATATATATACGCAACAATTTTCGATAGACAATACAAAGGACTTAATAAATAAAATAACATTAGGACACGACCCAGGATCGTAAAAAGGGTAACCAAAAGCTGACAAAAATATAAAATATTTATGATAAGAATGATAAACAAGTTATCATCCCACAAAGCAGGAGAAAAAACACCTAGCAGTCATACTAGCAATGATATTCTATAGCAAAGCATGCATTTGACGACACACTACATATGAAACGAAAATCTCCGTAACAAATCAAATAAAACCAGCAAACTGGAATACGACCAAATGATTGGTAGCGTGGAAGCAAACACAGTGCTTATAGATGCACGAGATCAATGGAATGCTTTTGCCCGTTATCAGGCCCCAGAAATCGCTAGATTGAGTAACCATACCTGTAAAAGTATAAACCACTATTATTCAAATAATTTAATCTTATAGTAATAATTTGTAGATACATTCATTATAATAAGATAGATTATAACCATACAGAAAATCAATTAACTCTACCTACAGATGATATAATGAATCAAACACCGATGCACTCTTAACCGAATGTTGTATGTACATTAGGTTACTCAGCCGGCAATAAGCTCATTTTTGACAGCGACACTGTTAAATTTCCGATTACTGAACAAATGACGAAAACAATAGTCTTACTTGTTGGTTAATAGTATAAAAAATCACTGATCGATAAAATAGCCTTATTTATACTACTTCCGACACAATTTACATAGGTTAAGGAACTTTGAGAAAGCTATAAAACAGATACGCGAGCATAAGTAATGACACCACACGTTAAATACAACTAAAAACGATCACATAGCAAAGCAGTTGTTGATGATGATAATCAGAGTGCTGATAATAATAATGGTAATAATAATTATTACAAGAATGGTAAAAGTGATGATGAGGATAACTGAAACGATGGTAATGAATATAGTAATGATGATTATGATGTTCATGATGTTAATAAAGCTAATGATGATGATGACCATGATAATCATGATAATGCTAATCATGTTGATCATGATAATGATAATGATGATGCGTTTAGTGATAATAGTAAGAATAATTAAATTGATGATAATGCTGATGATTGTAATCGTGATCATGATAAGAATAATTACTCTAATGACGATAATAAAGACGATTATGATGATGCTTGTAATAGAAATTTTGACGATAATGATGATGATAATAGTGATAATGATAGTAGATATGATCATAATAAGAATAATAGGGATAGAGATGATGAAGATGATGGTTATAAAAATGATAACGATGACAAAAATGTAGATGATGATCATAGTGATGATGACGATGATGATGTCGATGATGACGAGAGTGACAAAAAAAATGATAATGATGATAATAAAGTCGATAATGTTGATATTAATAATGATGTCTCTCGATAATAATGGAGATTATGGTAATGGCAATCATGATGAACATAAAAATATTGATCATTATTATAATGGTAAGGTTAAGATAATAATTCTGATGACAATAATAAGGACGATTATAACGATGATAATCATGCTAATGATGATTATCATGAAGATTGTGATAATTATGATAATAGTGATGATGATGATTATTATGATGATAGTGTTAAAAAAATGATGATGAAGATGATGATTACGATAAAGATGATGATTACGATAAAGATTAAAGTGTACATGATAATGATAAGATGACGATAAAGAAAATGACAATGATTATAATGACGTTAATAGTGATGATAGTCAGAAAAAATATGATAAAATTATTATGTTTATGATAATGATGATCATGATGTTGATAATGATGATAATAGTGATGATTTAAATGATAGTGAAGTTGATAATGATTGCAGTGCCCATGATAATGAAGATAATGTTAATAATAATGATGCTGTTAATGTCAATAACCATGATAATGATGACGATGATGGTAATAGTAACGCTGACCAGAAAAAAGATGACAATGTTGATGATGATAATAATGATAACAATAATAAAGACAATGCGGATTATGACAATGATTATGGTGTTG
>JAPYYV010001608.1:0-23512 GCA_030522625.1 Copidosoma aretas | reverse complement strand
AAAAACACCCATCGGTTAATATATAAGCGTGATCATTACCATTCGATGTCGCACTACTCAGGTGTCTAAGGCAGAGAGCACGTCGTCAGCCTTACTGATAAGTCCAGGCGTGCTCTCGGGACGAAACATATTTTTCTCTTTCTAGTAGACAACTCGATCTCTATAGACATATGGCGACTCGCAATTCGCGCTATAATACCACCCGACGCATCAGCTTTCCATGTCACCCGCCAGATGTTTAAGCGACACCCTTGTGCCCACACTGAAAAAACTATGGTCCAGTAGTATCTACCACGTATGAGTGCGTACTCGCTCCACAAGAAGTAGTCAGTCGGCATGTCACGCGTGGGCATCTGTTGATGTTTCGTGGGCGTGATTCCGGCCCACCACGGTGAGCGTGTAGCTCGACCTGTAGTACGTACAACATGCCATGCGCGGCGCAGCCTGTCGACTAATCATAGTCTAGTAGCACCTTTACAGTGTCGTGGTAGCTAAGTACTACCGGGCCATAGTTTTCTTAGCAACTCGCAAGTGGCGAAAAACGCAATCGGTTAATATAGAAGCGCGATCATTATCATTCGATGCCACACTACTCAGGTGTTTAAGGCAGAGAGCACGTTGTCAGCCTTACTAAAGAGTCCAGACGTGCTCTCGGAACGAAACATTTTTTTCTCACTTTGAACAAACGACTTCGAGCACCGGGAGTTTGTCTCACCCCGCAACTATTTCCAAATATACGCGCGTCGACTAAAAATAAAAAATAAATGTTTTCACTGTGGGGCTTGAAATAGTTTCTAATTTTAAAATGCACTTACGAAATATCGTTTTACTACAGATTCAACAGAAATTATGTTGTTTATAACAAATAAAATCTGTTTTGCTCGGCAGTTTGAATTGAATCGCCTGCGGAACGTTTTTCCGAACTTTCGGATAGCCCGTGTAGACGCACCTTAGATGCATGCACCCAACACTGTTTAGCTTCGATAATTTAAAATGTATACAGGTAAAGATTTTGAGAGGGTCAATATGAATGATAGAACGAAGTCAAAATTCCATTAACGTCAATTTTTTCGTGATATCTTCGATCGGACAACGCCCAACGAAACGAAAATCGGATGGACAGACTGTAAATGCACAGGATAGATGATTTCGTGATGAACAATAAGCACCCTACAGTGAGATTTTCACACTTATCTCTCACCTCTGGCAGGTTCCTGGACAACGATGATGCGTATTTGTTGTGGCTGCCTGGCTGGTGATAACGGTCGTGAAGGTGGTGGCGGAGGAGGAGCGTACACAGGCTCGGGTTGAGGACGTGGTGGTTGAGGTGGAGCATATACAGGTTGGGGTTCACGGTACGGGGGAGGCGGTGGAGGAGGAGAGTACACGGATTCGGGCTGAGGCTGCACAGGAGGTGGACGGGGTCGGCGGTGGTGACGGTGGTTGTGCGGTCTCTTGTGAACCTGAACTATCTCGATTGGTATGAAGATCGTGCCGCTTGGCTGACCTAATGAGACACTTGGCCTCTGTTGGTAACTTTCATCACCAGCACCGCTTCCACTGCTTCCACCACTTGCTGCAGCATTGGCCAGCGCAGCGGCATTGGCGTTGGAGGTGCTACTGGAGGATGATGGCGCAGGCGCAGGGTTGTAGCTCGCCGGTCCGATGCTGTTGTTGTCTACGGACTGCTGGGGTTGCTGGGCGGGGTACGCCTGCGAGCCCTGTGAACTACCGCCGTTAGCGTTGGCAGCAGAGGTTGCTAGGGCGTTGGCTTGACTTCCACTTCCGCCTTCTCCGCCCGATGTGTACTGTGGATCGGAGTAGACTGGCGCGGGTTCCGCAGAGTAGCTCGGGGCGGATGGCCTGTACTCCCCTGCGTTAAAAAAATCGGTCTCGGCGTCACCTCCAAGATCGATTTTTGTGTGGACACTCAGATGAGGACGACTAATGGAGTGGGCAGTCGTTGACTCGACCAGGGGAAAGCTGTGCTAGCTGGCTTTCTTCGATGGGTGGTGAGCGCAACGTGATGTGGGGGCATCCGATGCTTTTCGGTTTGGCGGGTGCAATTTTTGTTATCGAGAGTGCGTGCGTTGGCGAGTAGTGCGATCGGTGGTGCAGAGTGCGGAGAGTCAGCATGCTATTTTTTTCGTTTGGTGTCGCATCGATTTTCGAAGCGGTTGGTTTGGCGTCTGGTAGTTGATTTGCGGTACGAGAGCTTGATGTCTTTTTAAGCGAATATCACTTGACTTTTGAATAAAAGTAAAATCAAAATTCAACATTATTTTCGTAAAATATTCATGATTTAGTCTGTCAAATAGATTATCAAAAAATACGAGGCACGAATTTTTATTTAACACAAACAAGAATTGTTAATGGCAGAGCAAGTCAAAGTTGCGGAGTTTTCGGGAAATTTTATGATCTTCTCGATTTTCTACCACAAAATACTGTAAAACTGCGTTTAATTAGTTGCGAAAAAATTCAAAAAATCGATTTTCTAAAATCAATAAAATAATAATAAAAAAAACGACCCAATAAAATTAAAATAGCGGTTATAGGTGTCCAAAAACAAAAGAAATCAGCCTTGTTGGGTTAAAATCGGTCGAAGGAATCCTGAGATGTAACTAATCAATTTTCTTTTTGTTCATCCAAAAACGTCATTTTTAAGGAAATTTTATGATCATCAAGATTTTCTGCCACAGAATATTCTAAAACAATGTTTTTTTTAGTGAAAAATCACTTTTTTGAAAAAATCAATTTTTCAAAATCGATAACATTAAAATAAAAATAAAACTATACAGCAAAACTGGATTTTTTTTCAGTGGTGATAGGAATCCAAAAAAAAATAAATAAGACCGGTCGGGTCAAATTCGGTCGAGGGAATCCTGAGATACAACTGATACACATTGGGCATATCCCAATTTATTAAAAAAAAAATAACTCGGTCTCGTCCCGCAAATTTGGTATACATATATACGCCAGAGTACGCCCAAAAATGGAAGCAGAGGAGAAAAATACACAAAAAACAGTCACACACGCATACACAAGATCAGACAAAAACCGACGACGTCTCGACTCGCTTTTTTTTTCTTTTTTTTTTTTTTCATGGTTCGGGACTTCATTGATCACTCATGCTGGCTGGTAGTACCCATCCGTAGGGAAACCAAAAGTACCTGGACCATTGTATTCCTGGCCTCCCTGGGCGTTGGCATTGGCATTAGCATTGGCACTCGCCTGTGACCCAGACTGTCCACCACCGTAGTTCTGTCCGTAGCTGGGCTGCGATCCGTATCCTTGGCCACCGTAGTTCTGGCCGCCGTAGTTTTGACCTCCGTAGTTTTGTCCCCCGTAGTTCTGCCCACCCCCAGCGTAGGCATTGGCATTAGCATTGGCCGAAGCACTGGCACTACCTCCACTGTAGGCATTGGCGTTAGCGTTAGCGACCGCGTTGGCACTAGCCCCACCTGTGTTAGAGTTGGCTGTAGCCTCGGCATTGCTGATCGAGCCCGTGACGCCGATCAGGTTGCCCAGGTGGAAGCCTCCGGAGACTGCATTGGCCTTGGCGTGGGCATTCGCATCGCTCTCGCCCGGGCGCCTGTTGTGGAAGAGACCCAAAGGGTCCAGGAGGCTCGAGTCGTGGCGCTGGCGGTGGTTCTCCAACAACTGGCCAATCAGACCTGTGGGTATGGTAGGTATGGTTTGAGTGGGCTGTTTAGACTTATAGAATTAGACACCCGGAGGACCATTCTGCGCCCTAATTCCAGAAATATTTTTTTTTATTGGAATAGCTCTGGAATAGTTTTTTATTCAATATATATATAAGTAACAGCCAAGTCGTTCTGCATTTTTTGTTATTAACAAATTAGTAGTGATGATCAGATTTTTTTCACCTTTTCACTAAATAAAAAAAAAAATTTTGATTATACAGCAAAATGGCTCGTATAAAATTGTAGCTTAGTTAATTGCCTAAAAAATTTAAAAAAAAGTTATGTTATGACTAGTAGTTTGGTCGCAAATCGTAAAGAACCACAGAAAACGGCGTTTTCGTTCTTACCGAATAACTTCAGATGCAATTTGATAAGAATGCTCAAAATCCACCAAAATATTGTTAAAGTCATGTGGAAGTAGCAGTCCAAAAGTGAAAGTGATCCGCTGGATAGTTTTTTAACAATTGAATTTGCAACTAAAAAATGTAGAAATTTCAATTTTTTGTACACATGTTTTGAGGGATCGTACATTAGCGTCCTTGATTTGATAAGCTTAGATAATCACGTACTTTAATACCCAATAAATAAAATTACAATTTTTAAGCAATAAGTGGCTATTTTGCAATAAAAACGATTTTCAACTTTATTAATTATTAAATAAATCTTTGATTTTTCAAAACTAAGTAATGCTTTGAATTCTACTGTATTGCTGGAATTTTTCTGCGGATTTAAAAAGAAAAAAGTTTGTCGAACGACGAGTAGGAGCGAAGATTAAAAAAAATCCCTGTGACTTTGTGAGGGGCGAATCCTATTTTTCCTACCGAGGGCGTACCAGGGTTGCAAAAGTGCCCGAGGTAGGAAAACACGTTTTTCAGTACCGTGCGAGAACTTGATCACTGAGGGGGATTTACCCGGTGGCGGCTCGGCCGCTCGCCTGAGCTGCCGAGCGCATTGTTCGGATGAAGAATTTTCAATATCTTAGCTTCTATTGCTCCTAGACTCACCTTTTTTTTTTAATTCGGTGTAGCTCGTCGATCTATTAACAATAAATGTGCGTACATGTGCATTTGAGTTATTAACCAATTGATATTAACAATGTTTATGAATTTACTTGAAAACTCATTGTTTAGGTTAAAAACTTTTTTTTCCTACCTCAGGCCTTTTTTTCCTACCTCGTTACGGCTCGTGCCGCAAACTTCTCGGTCCGTAAACAAAAGCCTTAAGGGAAATTTCCAATCTCGTACGAAAACTATTTTTTATTTTTTGGCTCATTTGTAACACAATGCGCT
Organism: Copidosoma aretas; assembly: GCA_030522625.1. Taxonomy (NCBI): domain Eukaryota; kingdom Metazoa; phylum Arthropoda; class Insecta; order Hymenoptera; family Encyrtidae; genus Copidosoma; species Copidosoma aretas. The sequence continues at coordinate 18,519 of JAPYYV010001608.1, read as the reverse complement.
GATCAATAATGGTACAGTACCACCACAATTAATAAACAGTTATAAATTTTTTTTCATTTCAAAGTATATGCTTTTATTTAAAACTTAATCCCTGGTGCCCTGGTAAGTTGAAAATAATGCAGTAATGATTGAGTAATAGGTACGTCATAAGAAAGCACAAAAAACGCATTTTCAAACTTTGGGAATTATTCACTTCACAACTAAGGGCTTTTCAAAAATTTTATAAGACATCTTTTATGTTTGAAATAAGCCAAGAAATACAGAAAAAAAATTTTTAAACCAAAAAAACGAGTTTTTAAGTTAGTTCATAAAAATTGTTAACAACAACAAATGGTTAACAACTCAAATGCACATGCACGCACCTTCATTGTTATTAGATCGACGAACTACCTCGAATTAAAAAAAAAAAAGGTGAGTTTAGGACCAATAGAAGCTATGATATTGAAAATTCTTCTGCCGTCTCGGATTTGAAGAGACGCGCTCGAAAGAATAATCAATTAAGCTGAAAACCGTTTTCATTACAAAATAGCTAGTTATTGCTCTAAAATTGTAATTTTTATTATTGGATATTAAAGTATATGACTATCCAAGCTTATAAAATTAAGAACGCTAATGTACGATCCCTCAAAAATTTTTTACAACGAATTGAACTTAGTACATTTTTTTTCATCAATTGCAACTAAAGTTATTCAATAAGAACAATAATGCCCTTTTTTGTGATTTTTTACGATTTGCGACCAAACTATCAGTCGTAACAAAACCCTTTTTCCATTTTGTAGGTAATTAACTAAGCTACAACTTTTATACGAGCCGTTTTGCTGTATAATCAATATTGTTTTTTGTATTCTTGAAGAGTGGAAAAAAATCGGATTTTGACTACTAATTTCTATACACATACACATATATTGAATAAAACACTATTCATCAGCAATTCTAATAAAAAAATTTCTTTCCGGAAGTAGGGCATGGGATTTCGACATTTCTATCAGTCTAGTTGCAGAGAGCAGTGAGTTGTTTTTAGAGGCAGAAAAACAATTTCCGAGTGAGGTGATTTGTCGAAACAGGAGGATTGATTGGGTGTCGTCACGGTAATATTGCAGGTTTTTCCTTTATTTCGAGTATCGTTATTTGCGGAAAATGATGCATAATGAGTGTTTTAATTGGTCAATGCTGGGATACTGCTCACTGGTAAATTGAAAGAAGATTCATCTCGGAATTTAAATCGTCGAATGATTAATTGCGCTGTTCGACGCTAGTAAACATCACGCGTGTTTTGATCGATGCTTTATTTTTCGTGGAAAAAATCGCCGTTGCTTAAATTTATGTCGTAGTTAAACAAAAATAATCGATTCTCCCTCAATAATGAATAAAAAAAAAACGTAATTTTGTAGTAAACTTGTTACGCGATAATTACGTTCGAGATGACACTTGGAGTTGTTCACGGAGCCCTTCACATGAAATCATTAATATAGATAAACATTTCAATGTTTCGAAATTGTTGCGGGTAGGGAACAAAGTTTTCGATTTTATGCTTTTTAGTCATGCACATAGTCCAAAATGATATTTTTTGACGGAGGTCTAATGTTATGCCAGAATACTACTACAGCAATTTTCATCCTCTAATACTCAATATTCCTTTACATCAGAGATCGGTATTTAAAATTTTATTCCGTTACCTAAAATATACTTAACGGGAGTCAAAACGATTACCGATGTCCGCCAAAAACTTGATTTTGATAAAAAAAATTTTGTTCTCAGCATAAACTATTTTGAAGTATTCCAACAACCATTAGTTTTGTGATGAAAATAATTCGCCCAACACGCGAAATCCGATACTCGTATCATTGAGAAAAAAAACAACAACATAAACCAAATATCAAATTACCATGTGGCTTGGCAAGTGCGCCGGTCAGCGACAGCAGCACAACAATAACTAAGCACTTGTTCATGTTGCTATATTATACTTGAAGCTATATAGCAGCACAACAACAACAACACCGAAACGAAATCACAAGTTTGGTCCCAACTTCCTCTTTGATCGACGCACTACTCGAGCGAGTACCTACGCGTATACTTAAGTATACCTCGCGACCACTTCCGAAGAGTCGAGGAACGATTGAGCGAGGACTGACGCCCATTTGCGACGTTCGGCATCTTATATATGCGACGGCAATCGGGCGACCCAGACACCGGCTCGCTCCCTCCACCTGCGATTCTGCGAGCGAGGGGATTTCCGCTTCGCGCGCCGCCGTGGGAGAGGAAAAATCGGTACGGGGGATGATGCTTCGGGATGATCGCGGTTATCGTATCGCTCGGTTGTTTGGCGGTTTTCCATCGTGCGCGAATGCACGCCTGGGCCACTTATTTACTTATCCGGCGGTTATTCCGAAATTTATGTTTCGTATCGCTGCACGCGGTTCCGGGAAACGAAACTTTGACCGCCTTGCATGTTTTGTCGTACTTGTTATGGATAGTGAATTTTGCTGTACTTTATTGTGCTTTTGCAAAAATAAAATATACATAGGGAAAACACAATCATGCGCACAGAATGTGTCAATTGTAAATTTACAAAGCAATAAAAAAATCTGGACCTCTTTCATGAAACAAGATTGATGAAATGTCCAATCAGGAGCGCAATGTGTAATCGATAGTCAATTAAATGATTTTCATCTATAAAGTTTATCGTACTGCCAGTACATAATTTGACTCATTAACAATAAAATAAAATATTTTTATCAAGTATAAACAAAAAAACATTTTTCATGTGGAATACATACAGGATAAATTATATTCTTTGGCAACAAGTTATGATTGTTTAAATCACTGCAAATTAATTCGGTGTGATAAAGTACAAAATTGAAGCGTGTAGTTGAAATTTATATTTGTTATCAAATGAAACGATTTATCAACTATTCCATTACTAAACTGAACGATTATTTCAAGAACCGATTCACCGAAGAAGACTTCGGAATGCAAAATATACTGTCATAGATGTAATTTAATTTTTCATGAAGCGTGCTGAATCTGTTGCAGAATATTTTCAGCCTGCGGCCTTCCTGCAACGATGTTACCTGATAAAAATTTTGTTTATTTGGTAGAGCTGATTGAATATTAGTAATATATCGATTTGCTGGTTCATCAAATTTTCACCGACATTGTTTTTTAAACACATACAAATGTTAATAACGCACTTGGATTCACAATGCTGCCGAATCAGGAAATATAAATCAAATTTTTATTTTTTAATAATCACCCGTCAAAATATGATTTTATGTTTGCCAGTTTTGGACGTGAATAGTAAAATTATTCGATTCTTAAAAAAACTTAAATATCCAATCATCACGAGTGTATACGATAAACTATGTTTCAGAGCAAGTTCATCATATTTGTGTCAAGGTTCAATATTTAAAACAACAACATGATACATCCACTCGAATTACATAAATTTGACCTAATGATGAATCAGAGCCACTTAATTATATGATAACCGATAACCACGTTCAGAAAAATAATAATTTCATAACCGATAACCAAGTTTGGAAAATAATAATTTTGTCTCATTCGAGGCACCTATTTTTTTTTTCTGTACTTTTTGATCCGATGACAAAATAGTGTTTTCCGAGAGAAGCGTAATTTACGCCGGACGTTTGCGCGAGGCATCGCTCTCTCTCTCTCTCTCTCTCTCTCTCTCTCTTTCTCACACACTAAAGGAAAGACAGAATGAAGATGATGCCTGCGATTCTCACATAACGCGCTGCGCTAATATCAGGAAATCCCTGCCTGCTCTCTACCGCACACAGCTATAAATAGTTATAGTATTTTGTGTGCGTGCGAATTAGATTTCCACTAAAAGCTCGTAAAAACCAAACCGACGTGTGATGAATGTCCATAGTACAGGGTGTTCGATGGGTTTTTTTATCAATTTTATTTTTTCTTTCATTCAAGTTCTCCGGCATCGGGAGATGACACAGGATTGCCGCTGCAAATTTATCAAATCGACGACGCGTCGGTGTGATTTATCTCCCTTTTATTGTTGGGGCGTAATTTGCATGCCGGAATGACTCGCGTCGGTGATTCTGAATTTTTTTGCATTCCATACTACTCGTGTTTTTTTCAATGTGCCAAAACTAAAATGGAACTTTTTACCGAAAATTTAAATATTTTGATATCTATTGAATATTTTGGGTGAGCGATAAATTATCGAGACGACTTCTGGGTAAAATAGTTTGTTAGCGTCAAGATTGATCGCCGGCTATAGCGTAAAGTAATTAACCAACGAAAAAAAGTCTCGGTGCGTGAAGTCCCCATAAGGAGCAAATGCGCGTGACTCTCGTTCCAAAAAATCACGAATTCTCAAGACGTACAACACCATGTCCCTCTACCTTACAAAAGCCTCTATTGTACTTTCCAAAGTCCCTTATAGTCGAAAGATCGGCAAGACCGGACTGACAAATAGCTTGTGAGCGCGCATAAAAAATCACATCATCATCATCATTGCTTTATTCTGGTCTCGTCTAGAAATGGTGACGCTAGGGTTTTTCTCCTTTCTGTCTTTTTTTTTGTCCGTGTTTGTTCAAAATTGCCGGTCGGACCGGTTTTTCAAGGTCAGGTTCAATAGCTGTACGGTAGTGGAGATAATTTTTGCGTGTATACATACGTATTATTTACTTGTGTGTGGTATGGGAATAGATTGTTATAAGTGGGGTGTAATTATATATGATTGAAGTATGTTAAAAATTGATGTGATTTCAAAGGATACCTTTAGTTTGCTTCCTGAAGTGTCATTTTTATGAGAGATTTATCGACTGGTCGTCGATATTGATTTTTATAAAGTTTGAATGTTGTGAAACAACGTATGTTTGTTAGAGATGATGTGTATAGTATCTGACAAGGGTTTGTTGCTTTGTGCAAAACAATTTTTGTTCAACGGTTAAATCGTGTTTTAAGAATTAAAAATTAAATGTGTGTATGTGTTTGTCAGGAGAAGTCGGTATTATATTTTAATATAACGTCTATACACAACGTATTATGTTGTCTAAACAGCAAATTATCTTTGATGCGAAAAAAACCTTCGATAAGCTTAACCGATAGCCTATAGTACTTGGTCGGATGAAAAATATATTATTCTAACTTTATCACAGTTTCTCGCTCAAACTGATGCACATGAAGAGAATATATACTTTGTATCTCTTCAAGAGTTCAAGGTTGTTTCAAAAGTTTGGTTAAAATACAAAAAAAAAGCACTATGCTAAAGAATTCGGCAATGTATTTTTGGATGCATTTTTTATGAGATGAATCCATCAAGTAAATTTTTTCTTAATACGCGTAACCGTTTCTTCAATGGTACCTCAAAATAATAGTTAAATAAAATTTTTTTTTGATAGCGTTTTCAAACACATCATTACGAGCATCTATACTTTTATAGCCTCAGAAAAATAAAAAATCTTATATAATATTGTTCATTGATTTTTAATTGTAATTATCTTTTCCAACGCGTGCAGTTAATCAACAAAAACAACATCCTTCATCAGACACCAGTGGAAAATATTAACAATACAAGGATCGAATGTAATGCAGTGCACTCAACCTGGGAAACTTCGGACCATCATTAATAATAATATCTCTGCGATCGTGAAACCGATTTTTTCCCTAATTATCGCAGTTCCCGGAACGCATATAAACGCCTCTACACACGTGGGTGTGTATTTGTGAGTAACAGCTTGATTCTCAATTTACTTACATCATCGTACAGTTGCGTACAGGGTATATTTCGAACGACTTACACCTGTTAGTCAGCAAAAAACATTGTCGGCTAAATTTATGGTTTACCGCTCAGCTTAATCGACGTAACAGAGGCACTGTCTTCGATTTCAACAACAAGTCCTCGGATAGACAGCTTAAAAATCATACGGAAGAAGTCAGACGATAAAATACTTGCCAATCAACGGTTTCGCATGCCAACAAAGTATAGAGTAAATTTTTACGAGCGGTTCAAAATTCCGCCGACTTCCCAAAAAGTCAGAAAAATATATGCGGCCGGCACGGGGATTCCCCGGTACGAAATGTTTCATGTGTGCATCGGGTGGTCTGCGTGTATTATAATCGCTCGTTCGGAAAACCCCTTTCGACCGCGGGAATAATAAAAACAGTGTAACAGCATAGCTCCACGCACGCGATTCACTTGACCTTATTCATCGATCCCCCCCCTTCGGCTCCGTAACGATCTCCAGGGTCGGAAGAGCCGGCTCTTCTCCCTCCACTTTCTCTGTACAATGCCTGCGCGTACAGCAGAGAAGACGTCAATCCGATTTCCCCATAAAACGACCCCGTGAATCGCCCAACTACCGATTCCGCCTCCATGGATTATCCAAAAATAAACCGATCGCGAAAAACCGGATCGGCTATTACGCACGAGGTGGAATATACGCTGATCGGATCGCTTGAGTTGGTCTGCGGGCGATGATCAGTTTTGTATACAGTTATACGTGTAAAGCCGTCCAGCCGCCCGCGAGCGTGTACGCGGGAGCGTGAAATTTCTCTGAGTCATCGCGATCGCGAGCGCGACGACATTGTCGGGTATGCACGGGATGAGTTTTCGGTACTTGCGTTCGCGCGTACGACTCGAGGCTCGAGGCGAGAATTTCTCATCCCACTTGACTCCCGCGGTTCATAGGCTAGCCGCAATTGCGCAATCGTATAATTACTTTTGTAGCGTTAGCGGAGCTGTATCGCTAAGTAATAAGTGTTTGCTATTATCGGCTGTGTGCACAAGACGAGACAATACGAGATTTTGAAGAATATCGTCTTGGTCTTGGAAAATATCAAAATTTCAAATAGCGTCTCGTTCTTGTCTTGGTCTTGTACAATAAATATTGGTCTTGTCTTGGGTAGTCTTGACTTTTCCTCAAACAATTATTGATAAGTATCACGTGCTTCCAAATAAATGTAGACTGAACAAAACTGCATTGACGTATTTTCAATAAAATAGGGGGTATTTGATGAATTAATATACGTACGATTAAGCAAACTAATGTATTTTAATCAAATTCGCAGTTATCCATTCACTACGTTTAAAAATGCGTAATTTTAACAACTTTTAAAATATTAAAGGTTACATATACTTTTCAACAAATAGCATTTATAAAATAGATAAAATCTCCTAAGATGCATTTATTACTCTTTAATTAGTAAAAAATATAATTGAATGATAAAAAAAAATTGTAATTCTACTAAGAAATTTTGCAAATCAGTGGTTTAAGAGAACTTTTCATCCACGTATTAATGCATAACGTCATACGAATCGACTCATAATTTAATGAACACCTTTTATTTGTGACTATCTCAGACGGTGCTGAAAATAATCGCTCTAAGGTACTGGGACAGAGCTAGTCATTGTAGCAAGAAACTCTTTTGTCATTTTAGATTGTGCACTACGTCCTACTCTAGGCACTCGGCACTTCGGGAGTAAATCAGCGCTGCTTTCCGAATTAAGAGTGCATATGGGTCATTTCACGAAAAACGGAATGTTTTGGTGTGTTACGGCATTTTCAAAATTTAGCGTTTAGAATTTTTAATTAGTTACTGGGATTTTTTGAAAAATGAAAAAAAAAAAACCATTACTCACCTGACGCCTCGTACACTCTAGTTATCTGATTGATAATTTTAGATACCTTCAATATTAGGGGCATAACGGTAATGACCGCTTATTTTAGTCGGCAGAACTCTCTATATTTACATACAAGTAACCGCACTTGAATTTCTGGGTAAAAAAAATTGGTTGATATGCTTGTTTGCTCTACTCTAAAAAATGGTAAAATCCAATTGTCGAAGACTGGACTACTTGGCCCTACTGAATCATTTGTTTCGCGCAATTTAAAAGTGTCAAAACTAGGATTCACAATGAAAAAGCCTTGTACAATTTCAAAATTTTTTTTATATTTTCAAACTACTGGGTTGTCAAAAAATTTAAAAGTTATCTCATATAGAGTAAGCCTGTTTTTTTTTTCATCTTACAGCCACGCAAAATATTTTTTTGACTTGATTTCAAAAAGGCTGTCTAGAGAAAATTAGTTGACACTGTTTAAAAACAGTTTGTACTCAAATAATAAAATAGTTTATAAACATAGGCTTTATGAAATATAGCGGTTTTTGTGAAATGGCCCGTACAATAATGTTTTTGATGTGTGTGAAAACTGAACAATCGGGATTCAATAAATATGTGTACTGGCTAATAAATAAAGAAAAATTAATTGCAGAAAACTCCGTTATGTAAGTGAAATGGTCTTTTTTTTTGTTATAAATTTTGCAGCTCACAGTTTAGGGTAATAAACATTATTTAAACTTTAGTTCACATATAAGTGTGATTAATATTCTCTTATACCCAGAAAATGTTAAAAGTAATTATAAATGGATTTTTATGGGTACTTAACATATTATATTTTTGATCCGTGTATGGTCAAAAATAGTTGTCCATCTTCATAAAATACTGCTTTTACATGCTCTATTTTTACCGACACATAATTATTCTAATCTTTTCAATTTAGCAGTCAAGCCTAATATGAAAATTCTTAGTTTTTCTCAACCAATTTGCTGAATATTTACACGTATTAAATGTTGTTTTACTTTTGATACAAGATTTTTTTTTAACTTGGAGCAAAGAAAATACATGAACAAAATAAATTCATTCATCAACGATGAATAATTCAACATTTATTAAACATATTTACATATAGATCAAATAGTACAAGCGGACTCATCATTATGAGTTTATTGTATACGAAGAATAGTCTGCATTTGATTATTTTTCCTCAAACTAATATGAAACAAACATTTTTAACCTAAAAGATATGTTTGACGCGTGTTTCTTGTTCATTAATAATGATAAATAGATGGAATGTACGTACATTTCAAGTTATTTTCAGGTTTTTTATTGCTTTATGAATTAAATTATTTGAATTTTAAATTATTTTTAATTATTGTCGTATACCGTTCAAGTCTCGTAAACTGTAATTGTAAAGGTTACATATTTGATAATTCATATATAAATTCGTTTCGAACATTAATAGTTTGTATCGTGTAACCCGTTATCATCGAATTTTACGATGACAATTACGTAAATGTAGTATCATTCATCTGCCACTTTATGATTTTTCACTGTGAGCTTGCATTTCAAACTCTGTAACAATATTCATACATTTATATACGTGTACAATAATGAATACCGTTTTAATATTGACTTTGTTTTCTTAAATTACGAAAAAGGCAACTCTAATTTTCAAGTGCACCAATAATATTAGCTGAAGTTGTGGTGATGAAGGTCATCAAAAAGTTTTAGTGACAAGATTGGAAGCAAAATGGAGGTATATAGAAATTCGAACGAACTTGTGCTAATTCTCTAACACTTTTGAATCTTTTGATCATACACGATCGCAATACGTTTGAAGGAACATCATTTGAAATACTGTTTGTAAAATATGTTTTTTGTAATTGAAAATTTTACCATTCCACTATTTCCTGTTAAGTAATCGATTTCGCGCAGTAGCTTGCAATGTTTTTATTTGTTAATCATAAAACTAGATAATTATCATGATTTTTGTACTGAATAAAAAAATGATAATTTTTGCATTTACTCAAGACACTTCTATACCACATAACAGATACGCAATAGAAGAGTGTGTTCTTCCTGACGGAAAAATCCTTGCTAATACTCCTAGGAAAGAAAAAAAGAAAAAGAAAAACCAGTTTCAGCAACACTTATCAGTTCAACGATCTCTTAATAAAGAGCATTTCAACATTTACATTTACACATACATTTAGATATAATAGTCTTTGAAGAATTATTGTCATTTCCAACGGCATCGCACCTTTGTGTAAGCTTCGCGTAATCATTAACACAATACGTCATGATCCTTTTCATTTTGCTTGGAGGACGGCCCGGATTAAACTCTTATGTCAAGAAAGTAGACATGAAGCGAGGGTCAAGTTGGCGAGCCTACTAAAGAAATACTAAAACTTGGCGGAACTAATTTTCTTAACCAGCACCGTACGTTACTCTTACTCTATATTGCTGCGTCATGTAATTTATTATTATGTTTGCTTCGAAAATATATTTAAAAAAAACACGCGTTCGCTCTATCGTCCAACACAAAATCTGTCTGTCGAACCATCGGTTGAATTGACGTCGTATACTATTTTTCATCATTAAACACTAGCCGACGCGGAACAAAAAAATTAACGACGACAATGTACACACGAAGAAGCTGGAGAAAAAAAAAACAACAGCTCTGCAAGTAACTTATCGCGGAGACGAAAATCGTCCCTCTCGAATCACAGCGTCACTCGATATTTTCTCGGAGACTGAGACGGGTTTTATCACGAGATTGATGAAACACATGAACACGGCGCGTGTAGTGTGTATATAACGCAGTTCGCGGAATTGACGCTTAAGGAAGGGGCGAAGATTGACTGCTGCTAGCAGGCGTCGGGTCGATTATCGAATTCGACGACGATTTTTTCTCCGACGTCTCTTTTTTCGCGACGTCACTCGCTGACTCGTTGTTTTCATTGGCGTCACCATTGCTGTTATTGTTGCAGTTTTTGTTCTCGTTGAGCACCATCTCGAAGTTTTTCAAGTATTCGACCACTTGGGCATGACCGAAGGTCTCGGCCTCGTCGATCGGTCGGTTACCCCATCTGAAAAAAAAAAAATAAAAAAATTTTTTTGACTCGTATACTTATTGCATGAGAAACGAGAAGAACGGAATTCATGAATTATTTATTCATCGCTTCTTCAAAATAATTTAAGGCTAATTGTCATTATTTCTCGCTGCGGCAACCTTTTTGCGAATAGCTCAATCAAAACTTATCTATGAGGAGAAATCTCGGTATCGCAGCGGTAGATCTTCCGACTCATCGATATGCAACCAATTGTTTTAAATGTGTTTTTAACGAGGCAGAAGAATCAAGAAAATTCCAAATTGATCGTAAATTAGGGAGAAAAGAGCATTGTTTGCGTTCTATGCATGTTTTGAGCAAAATTGATCGTCCTAGTGGAATAATTAAATTTTTTAACGAGAAAACTCATTTATAAATGAACACGAAATGCTCCAGTGATATTTAAAAAAACATAAAAATTATATTTTTTAAGGTGCATTATAGGTAAAGGATATCTTACACGTGCCGTCAGAAACATGGGGAATTCTTGAACATGAGTTAAGTAGCTTATGACTTTTTTTTCGAGTTTTTCGGTACGTTTTACGATAATTGTAGAATAAAACCATCACATTATCGTAAAGCTCACATGTGAATCGCTATAATTACGATATTTAAATTTGACCGTAAATTATGAAAAATCTGAAAAAATGTCAAGGAAGACAAAAACAGTGTTGAGAACAGTAACGGTAACAGCAATAATACAGTCAGCTCACCTGTCCTTGGGATCATGGGGCACTTCGCACTGCTCGATGAGAAATTCAACGCAGTCCAGGTGGCCCTCGCTCGCGGCCAAATGGAGCGCCGTCCGGCCGTCGTAGTCCGACAGTGTCATGTCCATCCCGCTCAGCCGGTGCCTTTGCGATTGTTGTCCATGTTAACGAGGACGGTAATTGATTACTATTTTTCACTTTTCACTCCGTACACAAAAGCACGCATAACAATCGGTAAGCCTGCGAGATTTTTCGCAGCAGTGATGCGCTCCATGTGCTTCATGCGATGTAAAATCATAATTTGCGCTGAAAACCTTACTTTTGTCCCAAATTCATTACAAGTAATTCAAACATCCGTTTCAATGCGAGCGTCTATTGTACATACGTATCAAAGTGCAATCTGCAGAAGCCGAAAGCAAACGAAGCCGCAGTAGTGGACTGCAGTGGCGTCAGGCACGCGAGAAAAAAATCAGCATCAGCTTGTTTATCTCGCAACGCAAGCGAGTATTGTCTTTTCTCCATTGGGCAAACGATTTTCCTTTGCTTTGCGCGTGTTCTCTCTCAAGTATCAAGTAGGTGAAATAGCGTGGAAGAGACAATACAACAAAAAAAGAGAGGAAGAAAGCGCGCTTGGGTTTCTCAACTTTGCGACTCACCACTCCAGGTAATCTCGCACGCTGTGATTGTTAATTTTTACAACTCACAGTCCTCGATGTGCGAATTTAGTGTCGGTATACGTGTTATACAGATGGATGCACGTGTATCGGTGTGCGGAGGTGTGATCGTCGGATCATTTTTTCAGCCGTGCGTGTGTGTGGCGCGTAAAAATTGTTCGTACCGACTCGATCAAAAAAAAAAATAATAATAATAACAGTGTCGTCGGTGCTATTCCTACGTTATTTTGGGGGGAAAAAAAAAAATTACTCTACCTTCGCAAAGCAGTGACGTCGCCGCTGGCCGCGCTAAACAGCAGATTGACGATGGACAGGCCCTTCGTCTCGTACTTGTGCCTGCGCGGGTCTTTTTTGTTGGTCGCGTGTTTGAGGTTGTCGTAGCGGTGGAAGTTGAACTCGCCCACGAGCTCCTCGCAGAACTGGACGCCTCGGCACGAGTTGCCCAGGGGATCCAGGGGCGGCGACCACGTGCAGATCCCCATGACGTTCGGTATCACCATCAGCAGACTGCCCGACACCCCAGATTTCGCTGGTATGCCGACCTTGGGGTTGAAAGATGAAGAATGTTTCATCGGATATCATTCCCATTTGCAAAGTTTTTTGAAAATGCTTTGGGAAACATTATGTTGCACGATCAAATTCGTCAAGACGACCAAAAAAGTTGTTTACCGCATTATAACTGAGGTGTTGTCGACTGAAAATCAATAGAGGGGGAAGGACAAATATTTTTTCGTCAACACGTGATTGGGATTTCGAAAATACCTTGAAGGCAAATTGCCCGCTGTAGTCGTACATGCCGCAGCTGTGCATCAAACTCAGAACGTCTCGCACACTGTCGGGCCTCAAAACCTTCTCTTCCGTGATCGGGCAGATTCCACCGTTAGCCAGCGTAGCTGCCATCACAGCCATGGTCTCGCAGTTCGCTTCCATGGAGCAGCACTACGACATAACGGATTACTCATTGAATCTTACAAAAAAAAAATCGTCACGATCGTAATTATTATATGTACCGAGGTCCCAAGGTCCGTGGGAATGGGTAAAGTCGGATTAGCATTTGATTACGATTAATGATGTGTTTAGCAAACAAAAAAACAAAAAAATATTTTTACGATCAAATATAATCGTATTTGAAATAAAATAATGTTTTAAAGCTATGATTTACATTGTCCAAGTTTGTTTGAACAAATAATACTTGTGCTTTAGTAACAATAATAATATTTAGGATACATGGCATAGAACTAAAAAATTATACTAATTTATTTTGAATAACATATGAATAAAAATTTTAACGTGAAAAAATAAATATCAAAGTATTTAAATAAATTATTTTAAAAATCATCAAATACGTTTGTATTTGATCAATTTATTGATGATGAATCTTTGAATATTTGTTTATGTGATCCAAATATTTGAAATGGATTGTCGAACAAGTTTATTTTTCAGATTTATTTCTATGAATTAAATCAAATAGAATTGTGTTTCAGGTGTTTTCGATGCGTTCTTAGTTGATCGAAGTATTTTAAATAAATGTTTGAATATATTATATTTATTAATAAATGTAATTGATGGAAGTAATCGAGTATATTTTTTTGTAATTTGCATTTGATGGATCATTCAAAAATACTTTGAAGACAAAAATGTATTTAATGATGCATCTTAAATATATTTGTTACCAAGCCATTACATATTTTATTCGGAATCGTTTGGATTAAAAAATTTTGTGAAAGTATTTAATTGAAACAACTGTTCCCAAACAAAATGTATAACGTTTTTTTCAGATATTTTATTTTTCACCAGATTAGAATGAAATAATCTTAATTTTTAAATAATACCGAAAAAAATACAAATTTCATGTTCAGATGTATAATTTTAACCATAACATGAAAAAAAAATAAAAGAAAAGAATCATCACCTGAAAATAAAAATCCATGCACTCGCGCAGGTTCGTCTTCTCAGGGTAGCAGCCGTACTCTCGCATGTAGAACCCAAGGGCGTAGTTCCTATCAGCGGCCTCGCGCTCGGACAGAAATACGGCATTGTTGAAGCCGAGGGGCTCGCCGCCGGCCAGCCGCTTGAAGTAGTTCATCGTGAAGTCGAACTTCTCGGCGAGCGTCATCTCCGGCTTGATCAGGGTCTTCAGCAGCGAGCAGACGAGTATCGCGCCGGCGTTGATCATCGGGTTGTGGGGTTTTTCTGTCGGTGCGAAAATCTGTGTCGTTGGTCATGAAGGACGAGAGAGGGAGAAAAAACAATGGGTCGCAATTTCGAGGTTGGGAAGAGAATAATCGGCCTCACTGTTGTGGTCGAGCACGAGCTCGTTGAAGTTCCGGCCCGAGGGCTCCTGGCCGACGTACTGGTGGACGACCTCGGTCCCGAGTCTCTCGAGAGCGATCGCGTAGGTCAGGGGCTTGCTGCAGCTCTGGAGCGTGAAGGGAATCGCGGTGTCGCCGATGCTGAAGCGCTGCCCGTCTATCGTGCAGACCGAGACGCCCCAGTATTCGGGGTTCATGCGCGCCAGCTGAGGTATGTAGGAGGCGACCTTGCCCTCGGTGTTGGACTTGCACTTCCAGTAGAAGTCTTCGATGTGTTTGGTGAAGCCCGGGAAGTCCGGTATTATGAACTGGTGGCGGAACGCCCGCGAGATCAGGACGATGTTGGGCGTTATGATTCTGTGGGGGTGTTGGTTACGATAAGGGAGTTGTTACAGTGCCGAGTTTTGAGATGCGATCCGCATTATCGGCCAAATACGTTATCCGAAAATTAAAACATTCGCGGGACATTGGTCAAGCCTCATATTAGAAATTTGACAAAAAAATAAGAAATGGTAGTGTTTTTGAATCACTTAAAAAATAGTCATTGAAGACTCGTTGTGAGTAGTTCATAAAAAAATCTTTACATCCAGCTAAGCCTAAATATTTCATTTTATTTGATTTTATGTTCCAATCTTGAAACATTGTCGCACCAAAATTTATTGTACATTTCAATTTTGGTTGAACAATTTTTCAAGTTACCGATATAAGTACAACACCATTGAGAAATGCATAAAACTGTGGATTTTAATCAAATAAAGCAGATAGCCTGCAAAGGTTGGTGCATACGCTAATACAAAAGTGATTCTTACCTACGGAATTGTTCGCGATCCAATTTTTGGGTCTCGTGGGATATGCCCTCATGGCCGCCGGATTTGATATGCTCTTTCTTCAAATTGTCCGTAAGCTCCTGCAGTCGGGGATCGTTTTTTCTCAAACCTGTCGTTCTCAAGGCCTAAAGTTTTTTCAAATTTTTATTCTAACATTACTTATACATGGTTATTATTATCATTATTGTTATTATTATTATTATCATTATTATTATTGTTATTTACAAGTTAATTTTTTTTTACATATAATCTTAATTTTCTATGCAAGAGTTTTTTCAATCAGCTTACGGCCAAGAATTTTCCAACGTGAAGTAATCCAGTCTCTTCATTTTTGAACATGTCAAACATGACATCCTCTGCGTTAGTGGCTTGATCTTGATCTCTCGTGCTGAAATTATTTTATTTTTAAATAATCTCTTCAGCACAGAGATAAAACTTTGTATACACTGTTAATTAAAATCAAAATTTAAATAATATTAAGGCTGTGTAAAATTTCACTGTCGTGAAAAATAAAATGATGTAAATGTAAATCTTCCGACATATAAATTTGAATGTGAATTTTGTAAAACAAATAAAAAATATTAAATATCTGTAAATATCACCCATGCCATAAAAAATAAGCTCATAGTACTCACTACATATAGTGGCTGTCATGAATGAAGCTGTAATCGCTGCAAAGATATAAATTAGTTTGATTAGTTTATTAGTACGCTTCAGCTGCGAGAAAAAAAATCATTAGTCGATTTAGTTTGTGCCTATAATTTAAAAAAAAATAAAATGTATTAATACCGTGTTTGATACAAGGGATCTCCGTCACCGGACGCCAGATTTTCGAGCGCGTGTGGCCGACAATAGCGGCTGCATTTGAAGTCGAATTCTTCCATGCGATACTAGACGCTTTTTCGAGCGCAGTTATCGAAGTTAACCCCCCGGCAATCACTTTTATATGAGTATTCGACTATAGTGGCACTTGTTATGCCTACGAGTTTTCAATTTATTGATCAATCAGAGCAATTCACTAAATTGTTTTTCAT
Source organism: Copidosoma aretas (assembly GCA_030522625.1). Classification (NCBI taxonomy): domain Eukaryota; kingdom Metazoa; phylum Arthropoda; class Insecta; order Hymenoptera; family Encyrtidae; genus Copidosoma; species Copidosoma aretas. The sequence goes on along the minus strand of JAPYYV010001608.1, from coordinate 2,249 downwards.
GGAAATATATCATGCGTTGCAACAAATTGCGGCACGACGAGTTAGTGTCAATTATAAAATACGTCTTGCTACTAGCTTTCATAAAAGATTGATGTATTGAATGAGTAATACTTACAAGTAAATTCTAATTTTTTTTAGCAATGTGAACAATAATCTGAAGCCTCGGTAAAAAGAGGTCGTATTTCAATTTTTTAGCACAAAAAGAAAATGGAATCTCAATTTTTTGCGAAAAAAATTATTGTATTTGAAACAAAAGAATTTTTTTTTGTACTTCTTTATTTCAATCATCAAATTGCGTACTACAATACATTTTCTTCTTCATCAAGATTTATTGTTATTGTGTAAGTGAGAAATAAAATTTTGTTTTGTTCGATCCAGTATTCAATCGGATTAAGAGGATTTACTTTAAGGCAGACAAGAGAGCGCCTTTTTTTTACTAAAAAATCATACTTTGAAAATCAGATACTATATTTTTCCGTCGTGATATCTTTATTTAAAATTGATACTTTTGAACGATGAATAATAATCATATAAAAAGTCATTACGGTACTTTTATTCAAAAATTTTTTATCACCATAAATATAAAGCCAAACTGCAAGAATCTCATCACAGTAAGATTGAAAATGTTAGCCTTGCAAGCTGTTTAATAGCCCGGATACCGCCCCAATATTGCAGTTAAGGGCTAAGAAAAGAAAGTCCGCGTCAAAATGGTCCTGTAAGTGGGTCGAGGCCTGCCAGGTGGCCCTATAGCGGCTATCGTCTCGAATTTATGATACATGCATGCATGCGCGCAAGGAAGTATCGCAGAAAAATGTAATTGTATGCCAGCTGGGAGATTTGTATTTTTTATATTTTTTAATGCTGTGTAAATCCATTTAATAGCAAGCCCCTCAATATTTTCACAATTGTTATTGTTATTTTTATACTTTTAAGCAAAAATCTAAGTTAGTCAAATGTGTTAACATGAAAATAATTGAATTTCTGAAGCGTTGATTGGCGCGTCTTGCAACAGATTGCCAAACAAAAACAACAAGCACGCTGCACATTTATAATTAATTAGTCCAATTAAATCAGGCACATCGGTACGATGGATGCGAACAGAAAAATAGCGATTCTTCAATTACCGTGACTGCTGCACTTGTTCGAGCTCCAAGGCACTTCCGTAAGAGGCATCCAGGTATCTCGCCGAGCCGAGTTTCGTGTACTTTGGCACGGCGGCCCGTTTCTGTTGGAAACGTTGTACTTATTTGAAGAGATAATTTTCATCATATGGCGTGATTTTTTTAAATTAATTTAGGAGGTTTGGTGGGGACTGCAACCGAGGATAATTCTCAATTCGCATTGGCTTTAATCAGGGTAAAAAAAATTTTGAAACACTTATGTAGTTATTTATTCATAGAGGAAAAATTATAATTCAATGGAAGCATGCATAAAATTTGCAACTTGAGCCGATTAAAATTTGCAGAGAAACTGGCTGCCTGTTTATATTCATCTTAATATCTTTATATTCAGTTAGTCAAATTTAATTTTTTTTTTATGCTACTTTATTAATACTGCGTAAATTCTCTTAACATCACAAATCCATTATTTGCATGCTTTTAAAAAAAAAAAAAAAAACCTCGAAAATTGACTGCTTTCCACAAGAGGATGTATGAAAAATTAAAATTCCAAAATTGATTTTCTACTCTCCAATCTTGAATACATTTTTGATGAGTAATTTCCCAAAGCTGCTCCCCATGTTTTTTTATGAAGGCTACATGTATATGCAATATATATTCATAAGATGAGTATGCAGTGATAAATCTAGTGTAAGAGGAACTAAGTAAAGTACAAAGGATCGAAAAAAAAACTTCACTAAGAAGGAAAGGACCAGTGGATTAGCGAGCTGTTGGGCCGAATAAGCCCCATCCGTATTAATTGTATTCAAGGAGTACTAGAGAGTGTAGCTGTGTCACACGCACATCTACTTAATCCAACCTCCGGACGATCATAAGCGGAAACCCGTCAAGACACATCAAGCACAATAGCATCCTTAGCTCAGCTCGTCTCTCAAATTCCTTTTCACACTCGTCGTCGAGAAAAATCGGCACCAGTATAACTCGTCACAGCTCAGCGCGACGCGCTTTTACGAATCTCTTGCTCTCGGTGGCGACAAGTCGCAAGATTTGTGGATGCTCTCTCTGAATACGTATATCTTTTGGCTTCGTTGCAAATGTTTCATCCCATACACACAGACACACTTTCAGACG
>JAPYYV010001607.1:0-28619 GCA_030522625.1 Copidosoma aretas | reverse complement strand
TTGTTTAAACAAATTGTGACCAGGTTGCGCGGTGGCAACATGGACTTTCTTAATCTGTGAGGTCAAATGAACATGATTCTGTAAAAAAACCGACTCCCTGGTGATCTAGCACGCCGCCGCCAACTTGGCCCCGTCTATAAGGCCCGCTCTTTCCCTCGGCGTTTTCTAATTAATTTTCCAATAATCACTCGCGCGTGCCCCGCCCCCCCCCCCCCCCCGCCCCCCCCCCCCCCCCCCTCGTTGCCATTCGACCCGTTCTCATCTCCCCCAATGTTCACGCAAAGCCTCTGCCTCAACTGTATAAAGTACACGCGCCCGTGAAGCCTTCGCTTCCAGGGATCTTTCGCTATTATAAACGCACATGTGAATTATACGTACGTCGATTATTATACATCGCAACAACGGCGCTCTGGCTCGGCAGCAATGTGCCGCCGAGCAGAAAAGAGCCTGCAATTATCAGATCGACGCTCGGTACAACTTACAAGTATACGTACTAATACGGTGGATCGTGGAAAACGCGCGCTTTACAGCAGCCGCGGCACCTGTTCCTCGAAAAAAGAGCAGATAACCCGCCGCCGCGTCCGGCGCGACACGACAATGCCCTGCGCTCTCGGCTCGCGATACGCAATCATCTCGTCGTGGCGTCGGATCGGTATTATAATACACCCGTGTACAGACCGGCTGGAAATGAATAATCCACCGCGCGACTCGCAACGGACTGGCCGGCCAATGAGCATTGCTCTCGTCCCCTCCCCCCTCATCGCGGCGTCCCTTTTTTCTTCATTTCGTACCTGTACAACCATCAGCTAGTGTTCTTGGCTTCGTCGCGGCAACGGCTGCTTGAACTTCTTTTCCCTCTCGCTTGCCTATACGACTGCAGTTGACGTTACAGTCCTTTCAAATTCTCCAACACAACGTGATGTAATTTAATTTATCATCTCGCGGCTGTAGGTACTATATGCTGCGTCCCGTGGGATGTATCTCCGACAAAATTGTGCGTCGCTCGCTTGCGCGGTCCAGCGTCGGATTAATTATTCCGCCGCGATCGTTCGGACGATAATCAACGGGCTCCGCGGTAATTGATTCGAATGGCCCACCCTGAACTGTATAGCTCACCCGCAGGCCGCGAGATCGGTGTTTAATCGATCGACCCTTTTCTTTTTTGTCAATGAAACTTTCAATTTTCCCCCCCCTCCGCAACACGCGGAGACGACGTGTATAAATGGCATCTCAGCAATCCACTCGTTCCGCGGATCGAGTGCGGGGCTCGAGCGACGAAAATCATCAGTCCATACGGGTAGCGTGTAAAGCTCGAGATCCGCTATCCGACAAACCAGGGCTCCGCTCGGCGTATGGGTATGCATCCAGGTTTTAGATACATCCGCGCCGCCGTGTTAACTTACATATATACGTGTGTCTTGCCTGTGAGCGAAGCGCGCGCTCGCGTTTGCGATCGAAAGGCGTAAATCTCCGTTCTCCGCGGTGCAAACTATGTTCTATACTCGTTGTATACGTATCGGTAATATCGGTATATATATATATATATATACATATATATTACACACGCGAGCGTCGATTTCTCTATTAAGATGCCCAGAGATCTCGCGGCGCCGTCTAACGATTATACACGTGCGCGTGTCCCCCCTCGAGCGTGCCTCTGTACTTTTTTCTTTCTTTTTTCTCATTCTCACTCGTATACGGCAACGTCGCCTGAGCCGCTCGCGCAGATTACACTTATGTCGTTGCGCAAGGGAGTCTCGTTAATGTGTTTTGGTATACATACTGCACGAGCGATGGCCGAATCGACGAGTTTTATCGTCGCCGCGGCACTTTCGAGATTAAAAGGTACACGAGGTATAGGTATACTCGCTTCCCTCGCCAATCGTGACGATTGAGCCGTGCGTTTTTTTTTTTTTACGCGTCCGATGCCTACACGCGGTAGAGAAAGTGCGGGCCGCGCAAACTCGGACGTTGGCCTATAGCTGATGGCGCTCGCGGAATAATCCGAATGTGATTTTTAGCGAGTTTTGGACTGCTGATTTGGCGGTTGTGGAATTTCGCGGGATGGGAACGGTGTGGACGGTTCTTGCGAAGGGAATGTGCAGAGTTACTGTCGTGTACTCAAAGTTCACTCTATAAATTATTTTTTTTATGAAAATTTTAGCGCTCGACCAACGTCAGTTGGAAGATGAAAGATCACGACCCGTGCTATTTCAGAGAAGTGTGGAAAGGCATGATCAGACAATTCGAGCCGAAAAGCGTGATGCTTTCGATCAGCATGCAAGTTATGCGCTCAATATCTTGCGAAGGTCAACTCCAGATATTAGGCCGATTGGGCAAAAAACCAGATAATGTGTTCCAATAACTATACGGAGACCCCAAGTACACGAGCAATAAAGATTCCAAGGTGTACAAGTGTACATCAGGTACCAGTCGAGTGGCACCTTCATATTAGACAGGTGCAGCCACCTCACGACCCGGAGATGGGCCATTCCCTCGTATATACCATCGTATACCTACTCACTACAGCGAAACGATATTACAAACTCAACTCTCGAAGTGCTGCAGATCCAAGGCGTGGCGATAATCGCCGTCAGTGTAATATACATATATAATAAGCACAGCAGTGACTTCACGAGCTTCGCGAGCTGATGCAGCACAACAAAGGAGGAGGCAGAGCTCGCGCCTTTGCGCAATGCCCTTCTTGTGCCCGGTGTGATGCTTATGGAAAAGGCAATCGACAGCAGCAGCAGCAGCAGCAGCATAATATAAGTCGTCGTCGCTTCTGCCGCGTATATTGGGTGAGTTACACGTGGGAGAGAGAAGTGAGGGTAAATATACAGGTATACTACAGGGAGATGACACCATAACGTATACAACGCGGCGTTAACGGGCCTGATTTTTCTGACGATTGTTCGTGTGGAAATGTGGGCCTCCATTTGATTGGGTATATACTTATAATGCTGCAGCTTACCGTTGGGATATGGGAAAAAAGATAAACGACAATTTTTTTTTCCTAGACTGAATTGCCGCCCCGCGCTGAATGGGCGAGTGATCATTTTCTTTTTTTCCCTATAAGGAAAATCTGTTCTTTTATGAGCTGCTGCAGGAGCATGCAGAGTTTCGGAAAAGTGGAATTGCAGCGATCGAGCGGTGGAAAAGGCTTCTTTGCGCGGGAAGTTTTAAAATGAAAAACCGTTGTTCCGCGAAAATAACAGAAAAGCAGGGTACAGCCGAAGGAGCGCGCGGCGCGGGAAAAAAAGGGAGCAAACAAAACCACAGTCGACACCGATCCCCCTGCACGATCACTGCACTCGAGTTGTATCAGATCGCGCCACTTCGAAGACAATATGTTGTTCGCTCGCTCGTGCGTGAACGCTGAATCCTCCAAGAAATCGCGGCGATTGTAATTACATTAATTCATTCTTCTCGCTCCTTTTACTCGGTGTAATGAGGAAAAAAAAAATGCGGGGATAAGTACAGCGGTTATGCGGCGTCTATTAATCATTACACGCCGCGCGGGTTACACAATGGTTAACGGGCCGCGTGCACGGATCAGATGTACACGACAAAACTATAATTGGAGCGTGCATACAACGCTTATAATTAAGTACATACTCTGCGCGAGGTTTCACCTACTGATTTACTTTTTCCCGAATCGCCCGCAAGTATATATATAATACAATCACTCCTCCGATCGTGTCCGCCCACTTTTTCAAGCTCAGCGAAACAAACGCACATATGTTTATAAGCGCTGCACGCGCGCGTTACATAATCGGACCGTATATTACGCGCAATAATAAATACGACCTACGCGTGGCGCGTGCAATATTGCATTATTATTGCTAAACATCGTTTATAAAGCGCCGAATCCGAAAGCCCGTTGGCGCGTTAAACTTTACGGCCGCTGTTTCTCGCTTCCCGTCTTTCGTCACGCGAGTGTGTGTGCAGTGTGCACACGCGACTCTGTGTTTTCGCCGATCCGCCCCCTATATATATATCTCCGTACTATGTGCGCGTAAGTACGTCTGGGTTGGCGAAACAGAGTTTCCGCGGAGCAGCGAAAAAAAATCGAGCCGCGCCGAGCCCGTCCTCTCGGGGATCACTCAAACTCGAGATTCTCGGAGCGGGTCTGGTGCAAGGACCGACCGGGCGGCTGTTTTTCGTCGTCATGGATCGGATTCGATCGGGCGCAAAGGTGTTATTGCCGGCCGGGTGGAGGATAAGTGTTTCCAAAGTCAAAAATCGCGCGGCCCACTTTCGAAGAGCTACGAATGCTGTGCGATAGCGCGGAATTCCACGCGTGCAGCGCTCGCGATAGTGCGTTTCTTCACTTTTCGCCGGGCGAGCACGAGTCTCGCCTGCGACCCGTCGGTTTTCGTCATTACTGCGCTCGGTTTCGCCAATAAGTACACACGCGGCGGGACGCTCCCCCCGATTTTCGGTCCGCGAAGACGGGTTTTGTTTCTTCGCGAGAGACGCGCGAGTTTTATTTTTCCCCCGTTCTCGCGTCGATGGCGCAAACGCCTCGGGAGTCCCGGGGGCATGAGATTTTCAACTTTTTATACTTTTCAACTCTCGAGTGCGACGCCGGTGATGGCCAGGAGCCAAGTTTTTTTTGCGCAGACGTCGAGGTAATGCTTGTTGCGGATTTATTTCAAAAATACAGGCGTGCAAGAGCAGGTTTGAAAGTATAAAGGTCTTTCAAATACTGCAGGGGTTGGGAAAATAATAGGGTGAAAATTACATTTGTCCAACGGTATAGTAGGAGAAGCTGAATTTTTCGCAAATTGGCGGAGCACGCGGAGTTTTCTCTGTCGTGGAAAGTTAGTTGCGATGCAGGTACGTTGGTGCACGCACAAGTTTTAATTCAATTATCATAGCTGAGGCGCATTTTTAAATAATCGAGGTATAGTTTTCTCGAACAAAACATTCTTCGAATGGCCAATTCTTTGCGCGTCAACTTTGCGGAAGGATATTTTTTTCAAGGTCTGCATCAGATTTCTAAAATCGCTGCACAGTCTCCATTAGCCGCATGAGAAAACTCCGAACTCCTGCGAGTATAGAGCCGGACATTCGCGCTGGAGACTATTCCCAACCAAAGTAAAATAAAACAAAATACTTTCCCTGATCAAAAACACATCGTCAATCACTGCCGATAAATCGAATCCTCGCAATGCCTTTACGAAGAATACAAAGGAGAAAGAGACAGCTGTCACTTTCCTGTACCTATTGTCCTAATGAAAGCAATCATCGATGCAAAAAATTCACTGTTAAAAAAAATAAGAAAAGAGAAAGAATGGTACACCTCGGCGACGATAAATTAAGGCTAATAATGGAACAAAGGGATCGGGCCAACGCAAGCAGACGCAAGCAGACGCGCACTTTTTGCCCATCGGAGAAATTCAATGCCACGCTTTTCCGGACGTATTGTGCAGCTCGTATACATATCTGTACAATACTTTCATGCCGGCTGTCGACTCGCGCTGAAGGAAGAAGAAGAAAACTCGACGCGCACACCCCGTGTAACGCACGATACGCGCGCGCGCGTAATAAATTCTCGCGCGTTTATAGGCGTAAGTATATATGTGGCATGGCTCGCGGAGAAACTTTGCTACTTTTTTTTCCTTCTTCCTGCCGAGGTTTTACACTCTTTATTATTATACGTGAACCCATACAGGGAAGAAATAAGTGATGCTGATGCTACTTTTTACGACGAGCAAAATGATTATGCTTTTTTTCGCCCGATATCGATGATCGAGGCCTCCTTTCTCATTCTATTTTTCAGCCAAACCATTGATGCTGTTGTTTCGAACGACAATAAAGTTGACGAAAGTGCCAACTGTGACGATGAATTTATACTCCGACAGAGTTCTTCCAAGTGAATACTCATTATTTTAATATATGGCTAAAGTATGTAGACATATATCAAATGTATGTATTTTAGTCATAATATATCAAAGTAACGAAACGAAAGTTCGTGATCAACTATCGGGATTTTTCCGACGTTCAATTTTTGATCGGTCGGAATATCATGCAGTCGTCGCGGCTTTTTGCACTTTCGTCAACTTCAACGTAATGCGAACCCCACCCACCGGTTAAAATTTTTTTTCCTCATTGCACGTTTGGAATCAGCGCAAACACCCTATGAGCACTCGCAAGTCGCGCTTGTATGTACAGGTAATACGCAGCAGCAGCTTTTTGTTGATCCTTTGGACTTTCGAAACGCGACAAGCATCGCTTACTGTATACATACACGCACTTGCGGCGCTTTTTGCGAGAAAGCCGATCGCTAATGTATCGCTTGGAGGGGGGGGTGTTTCGTCGATTTTTCGCCCGATGCATTTAATTAATCGGTGCGCGCGCCCACCCTATGCACAAGAATCCGAACGATCGCGCGTTGAACGTATCTCTGTAGGAAAATGTATCAGCTGGGCTGGGCGAGCGTTTGTAAAAAAAACATCGGCATAACACATACACCGCACCTTTCTCCGCGCGCGCGCATTTTATTCAACGCGTTGAAGGAACAAATTACTCCTCTCCCCCGCGTCCGAATACGGATGAACGTCCCGCTGCCGCCGCCGCGGTGATGTCAATGACACGAGGAATAAGTTTCCATCGGCAGGCGGAGCACGCGTCGCGTCCCTTCCCGCGCGATCGCGATAAACCTGTTGTTCTCTCTCGCCTCGCCGTTATAATATTCGTTGTGATATAATTGTACGCCCGCGCGTGCAGATATAGCATACGACTTATAGTGGATGAGAAATACAGTTGTCGCCTGCACCGTAAGTGTACCGAAGATGCATTGCAAGTATACAATGCGGTGCGCCGTTCGTTTCCGGCTGATGTTGGCGCGCTTGGATTAACTTTCGGCGTGACTCGAATTTCTCCCGACGGACTGCGGTACACTGCAAGTAACTGCACATGTAAGTATGCAAAAGCTGAGGAAGTGCACTGCGGGTATAATAGTGTATAGTCGGGGCATCGGAGTACTTATTGGAGTCGCGCCTATGCTCTGTTTCCTCTTATGTACGAGTAGGTGTGTTGAGCGGCCGACTGCAGAAGCAGCGTAGTTTCACGCTAATTACCATGGCTGATGCGCCTGTCGATTCGCCTCGTTAGAGAGTACCTGCATTGGTATACCTATATATACCTATACAACGACGCGATAGTCGAATCTTCATTTTGATCATGATTTTTATTCCGAGCGTTGATTTAGTGTCGAAAAAAATATTCCTTCGACTGCGCGGTTTCGTGCGTTCGAAGGTATCGAAAGAAACTTATGCAGTACCCTACCACGAATACGAGGGAAGGGAGATCAAGTTTCCATTTTCGTCGGTCAGTAATAATTCAATGCCATCGTACAAGCGGGGCTATCTCAGTTTGTGAAGAAGGGAAACTTGGATCCGTGATTTTGATTTCGTTCATTTATTGTTCAAGATAAATTGATACGTTATGCATCGAAACGGAAGATTTTGGATTATACATAGTAATGAATTTTTATCTGACACCACGGAAATTCGACCTGTTAACGTGACGCTCAGAGAAGCATAAATTAATCCGGAAGGTGCAAAAGTTTCATGATCAAAAAGGTCATTAAAAAAAGGAAACAACGTGCCGTATAGATGGCTATGATAATTGATCGCGCGGTCATGCGTGGATCTAAGCATACTTTAACGTTGCGAGTATAGCTGTCCGTCACGTTGGTCGTTATTTTCAATAATTATCCGCCGTACAACCGAAAAAAAGAGAAAACGCTCCACTTCCACCGACTGCAGGCTAATTAAAATTCAGGATTGAAGCGTCGTCGTGAATAAAAACGGTGGCCATACCGAATATTATCGTATATTATTATTATTATCATGATGAGAACATCGCTCGAAATCATAATTTCACTTTTTGAGATATAGGCTCGTGTTGCCCACACGTACGGAGCGCCAAGTTGTTCGCGCGTCAATAAGACCCAAAGTCGAACAATTAGGGAGCGTGACAGGCGTAAAAGTTGTACTTTTCGTATTATATGAGTTTCCGTGTACGTATACATCCATACTTACGCGAACGAACGATTAGAATCGATTCCCAAGGAGCGAATAAACACGCACGTCACGTTTGGCCCAGAAAGGATGTAGGAACATGTACGAGAAATGTATGTATATAATATTCTTCCGCAAAGTCACATCAAAACTGCCCCTCCGTTTCTCCGATTTTCACGCCCGACGCGTCCTCTTCTCTTATTGCCCGGTTCGACAGAAAAGAGAAAAGCCGTGACCTAGACACGCACTCGCATGCTATATAGAGGCTACTCTTGTAACGCGTAAACGCACACGAGGCCTCTGCGCCGCGGTGAAATTTTCCGGGAGGCTCGTATAATTTATGAGCGTCCGCGGACGCAGAGGATATAAAATATGAGCCGATCGCTCGAGCGCTACGTGCCGGACGTCGGGGGAGGCGGTTGTGCGTTTTTAGTTGAATGGACGGAGCCGGACGTCACGGGATGAGAAGCTTTTCGAGTCTAGGATACGTACAGTTCGATGGGCGGATTTTTCCGAGAAATGCTGTACTTTTTTACGACTCGGGCGAAAGAGGAAAAACGTTTCCATGTAAATTCGCTTGCTCTTTCATTTCAAACAGTTATTAAAATTGTCACTGCCGGAGAGCGTTCGACGTTGGAATACAATCAGGGATTCCAGAAGAGTTAGTTGTCGTTCAACGACGTCCGATTCAGAACGCCAAAATTTCCCTCGGACCAAGCCGATAATTATCAAATCACCTCGCTTGCTCCGAGATTCAAAATCAACGTGGCCGATTGCACGCGGGATCAGAAAAATCCACGGCGAGAAAGCGTCGTTGAAACAAAAAAAGGCCATTGACAACGCACACCCGCGTCTAATATCCACTTTCGCCGACGCCGAGCTGTGCCGAATATATCCCATCGGTGAAACTTTGAATTTCATTCGCAATCCCGTATTATATTCCCATGTATTATACTGCAAAGAAAGAAGAAAAAAAGCAGTATACCCCTACAACGAAAGATATCAATCTCAGTCAACACAAACACTCACGCGTGCGCACCTGATGTACAGTAATTCAAGCCCACGAAATTTTGGCCCACGGGCGCACAATAAATACCAGAGACGCGCTCGTGCTAGTTTCCCGCGCGAAAATCGCCATGAACTGCGTCCCTCCCGCACATGACGCGTATCGCAGCCCGATCCCGAGCCAAGAGGCGCCGGGAATCCCCGACGACCCCGTTCGCCTATTTTTTTCGTTTCTTCGCTCTCCGCAAAAATTAGCCCGAACAATGGGACGAGACCTTTATCTGTATACGCGTGCGTGCAAAAGTAAGCGGGTTAAGTGGTTGGATGTCCGGAACCGACCGCGGCTCGTCGTTTCCTCTTTCTCTGCAGTGAACGCGCGCAATTGGGATCGCGTCGGCTGTGCTCGAGACGCGCGGATGCGCATCGATCAAAATAGGCATTTTGGAAAAATCACAATCACAGGACGTCTCGGCTCAAGTGGCTCCTGCGGCCTCGAAAAGCCGATGTGCATTAAACAAAGATCGTTCAAGGACCAGCGATCTCGAGCGCATTGTTATAGCGTCAGGTGTTTACGGTAGCTGCCCGCAAGGATCGCAGCCGCGTGTGGTTTCAGCCGGTCGAGCCAATTTTTAAGGAAAATTGTACGAAATCGATAATCACGTTTTGACAACTCGGAGCTTCTGGATCGGTAGTCAAACAGGATGATTTTTAAAATTCATCGAAACGATCAATGGTTCGGACGGCCAAGTAAGACGTGCGCATCCTGACCGCGTTTATCAGCACAAGAGAAGGATTTCAAATCGGTGCAGGTGCCTCGACCTTCCTGCAATTTCTCTGCGACTCGAGTGACACTTTTTGCTTTTTACGATTTCCCACGGAAACGACGCTCGGAATCCGAGGGGAGAAAATCCAATGCCTGTATTATGTACATCGCACGCGTGGGACTCGGCGGTACTTGTAGTTGGTGGAGCGCCGGAAAACTCGGGAAGGTTCGAAAATTAGTCCGTACGGGGAGATCATTAGCCTGGTTGGAGCTTCTAAAAAGCGTCGTCGAACGACATGATTAAATACAAAAGCGCGCGCGCGTAGTTGTGCAAAGTGTCGTTGGAAAACTTTGTGAAATTGTCACAAGTGCAGGGATGATTGAGGCGTAAAATAATAAATCGACGAACACGTGATGAAAGCCGATCTCCGACAATCGGCAATCGACTCGAAACTGAGTAATTACGCGCGACTGTTGTGTCCAAAAAATATGAGATTATCAACGTGCTTCCGTTGGCGATTGCCAAAAACCGACGCTATATACTTGACTCTCGGGCCGAAATCATTTTCTCCGGTCTACTTGCACTACCGGCCCGCGGCCCCGGAGAAATTGCACACGCGGCCGCGAGAGAGTCCTTGAGAGGCATCTCTCTCTCTCTATCTTTTTCCACGCGCTATTCGTCATTTTCTTTTTTTCCTCCTTCGGCCCAAGTGTAATACGCGCGCCCGATGTGCTTTTCACGGCAATTTAGGTGGATGACGGAGAAAAGTGCGCTCCGCACGCGCAGCCTCACGGTGTACGTGATTCCGGGGAAAAATTGACCTCGGACGTAAAAGGTATAAGTATGTAATCGCACGCTCGTGCCTCTGCCTATATACAGTTGCACACATATTGCATTCAACTTCCGTCTGCCTATGGGACTCGGAAGTGCGGTTTTCGAGAGCGGATCTCTTTTTTCTCTCCCTCTCTCTCTACATAATAATATCATACGCACGGAAATAATATTATTCAGAGTTGATACGCTGCTGCAACGTATTGTAACGGTGGAAAAATGCAGGTTTTTCATTTCACCTTAATGCGTACCTCTTATAATGTGCGTAATTGGTAAAAGCTAATGGATAATCTGGAGTAAATGGCGATAACGCGTTTCCGCCGTAATGCTGTGTCGATCGGAGGAACGGAGGAAATAGAAAAAACGGTGGAATTCAAATTTAAATTGTTTCCTGTTCGAAGCGTAACCATAAGTCGAAACACAATATCCAATGCGCAACGATCAATTATAAGGAAGTATCATTTGGTATCACTGTAATCGTCGTGATGCTTTATTTTCCAACGTATTGCATGATTACGATTTGCTTCGACTGTATTACACACCTCGTGTTTTTTCACTGGCAGAATTACAAATCAGGTGGATAGCAGATAGCTGTTGTATCTCACGAAAATTTTGATGACCAATCAGTTCCGTAACAGTCTGTACACGTCGTATTTTCGGGAGATCAAAGAGCCTTGAAAAATCCTTTCCCGCGCATATAGTTAGCCCGAAACCACCGTAAAAAATGCGCGACAGCGAAAAATTAGAAAGTCAAATGAAAGAAAGAGTTGTGGCTCGGAATTTCATTGATACTATACCTATCGACTTTGCGGATCGAATATGCGCGATCGAAAATCCACTACGTCCCCGTAATACAGAAGCGACTCGCGTGACGTAACAGCGGTATTTCGCACACGTAACTTTGACGAGACTCGTCGTCGCGGGGCTATACACGTGCTCGGTGATCCGATACGAACATACGATCGTCCCAACATCAGGCAGAAGCGTCATCGATGGAAAAACAAAAAAGGAAAGGCAAATAAGAAGACGGCCTGGTTAGTATGGGTTACAGGTATGCCTGCTATAGCTACACGTATGATGCGCTTACAAAAGAAATCGAGACTTTCTTCCATCAGCAGCTAGCCTCGTCGGATTCCCGTCTCTTTTTTTTTTTTTTTTCTCTCTCTCTGCCCCTAATCACCCGCCGCAATTGCAGGCCACACTCGCCCATAATGGCCCAGCAAGACAGCTGTATACATGTATAACACTCTTACCGGTGAGGCGGTCGTAGAGCGGCACAGGCGCCGCGTACCGATGATGCAGCTGGTGCTGCTGGCTCATGAGGGACTGCATCATCATCACCTCGTCCTCGTAGATCGGCTGCTGATGCTGATAGTAGCAGCCGGCGGTGCTGACGGGCCTGGGTGCCGGCCGGAAGTAGATCTCCTCGACGGAAGCCGGGGCGTCGTAGCCCGGCTCCCGAGTTACCGCCGACGCCGAGGGCGCGTACCTGCAAGTGATCTTTTCTTTTTTTTTTTCCACGTTTCCTGCGTCCGCCAGAGCAAATGTGCGTATAATGTTGGGAGAGTCGGGAGATTTTCACGCCTAGTTGCCGCCGGTGCGAGTGTATACTTTATACGCATCGGCGATTGTTCGGGGGCGTTGAGAAAATTGAGGAGCGCGCCGCGGCCAGAACGGAGCCGTTCGTTGGTACTCGGTCCGCTATCGGAGCCGCGGATCGTCGCTCGTGCCACTTGGCAAGTTTTGTCTTCCGCTCCCGCGTCTGTTACTTACCGCCTTTTATGTACGAAACACAAATTCCCCCCCCCCCCAGCGACGAGGCAATCGCCGTTGAGCGGCAAAAAATCCTCGCCACCCGAGCATCAGAATCGGGCGGTACGAGTCCCGATGCGCGTTCGAGCGGCAATCACCGGCTGGGGTAATCATCGGTTAGCCGGCGCGAAGATAAAAATCAGAAAGCGCGCCCCCGGCCAGCGGTCAAATCTCCTGGATTACACATGGGAGTTGAACGAAGTGGGAAGAACAATTTTTCGCCTACCGTGGCCATGCATCCTTCGCGGGCGCGCTCTCGCGCCCCTATGATTATCTTTATACATCGTTTCCGCGCAGGTATGCACTTGGTTAGTCGTGTAATTTTCGTACTTTCCAAGAGAGTCGTTGGCTCGATCGGCAGACCGGCTACTGGTATTGAGCACGTATTATCCCCATATTTAATATACCCTCGCGCGTATCGGCGAATTAGCCGCGAAATAATAGTAGTGCGCGGGGACTCCCGACGCGCGCGCGCGCGCGCGAATGAAAGTGAAGTTTCGCTCTGGATGCTGTTGGAACTGTGCACGCGTTATTTTTCTAATGAGCAGAGAAGCTTTTATTGATTTCAAGCGAGAGCATATGGTATTTGCAGTCGTTATCGGTTAAAGCTGCATGCGTATGAGCGATACGACGATATGGAATATTAATTTGGTTGAACACTGCAATTAATATATCATTTAAGAGTTTCGAGTTCTGAATGCAGTAACTATACGGAAAAGATCGATTTGAAGTTCGGCTTATGGATTCTTACCACATGGTATAAAATTTGTTTCTATTCTCCGGTTATTTACTCATACGCCCTTGATTTATAATAAATTGTAAAACATACCGCAATACAGCTATGTATAGGTATATTATACCCAAAACATGAATCAGAAATATCAATAGAACCACGACGCAATCGATCGAATCAACGTGCCGATGTTTCGAACTTTGCAGAAAAAACGCCGCATCATCTCTACAAATTTCGTTCAAATCTCACGCGCGCGCTATATTTTTCCGATCGCTCGAAAACAAAATCCCTCCCCATCACTCTTGACAGGTATAATACACTGCACGGCTTTACAAACACCGCCATATCCGTCCCGACACTGTATTATCCAATGGGCGACTCTCACTCGAAACAAAACAGCCTCCCAGCGCGTGAAAAAAAAAAAGCCGGCAGCCGTCACCCGATCGGTCCAACTCGATGCACCACCCTCCCGCGCACAACGCTCCTGCCCTGCAAGTACTCGCTCCAGCACGCAGCGTATTAACATAATATCAGATCGGTATGATATATTATACCGACCAGTAGTCGGGCTCCAGCGCCGCCGACGAGGAGTGCTGCGACAGCCGGCTGCCGCGGCCCGACCGGCCGGTCTGGTAGATCGGCTGGGGCGCGCAGGTGGCCGCGGCGACGCTGTGCCGGCGCAGGTAGGCGTAGTTCTCCAGGTCCCAGGGATCGACGTAGTTGCGGCTACTGGCGGCCCCGCTGCTGCTGCCGCCCGCCGAGCCGCCCGACGAGTCCCAGTAGATCGAGGAGGACGCGGCGGCCGGCCCTCGCGTCTTCGATCGCATTGTTTTTTCTTTTTTTTCTCGTCGTCGTGGAGATCGGGCGGGCCGTTTTTTTTACAACGAGGGCGGGCTTTTTATCCTACGATTTTGTTCGACGAGCGGTAGTCCAGGCGGTTTACGTTTGAGGCATTTTTTCTTCTGTTTCGCGGCCCTCCCCGATCCAGCAGCACTTTTTTTCAACACTCCGATTCAAACGTCCCTCCGAAGATTTTTGCGCACGACGCAATTCACGCTCGCGATCGATCACTAACTGAGGATCTTCACCATGCACCAACTCGACACTGCGTCAACAGCAATTATTAAAAACAACAAGAATTATGGATATTTTCGTTCGAGCGAATGCAATGCAAACAAGCAAGCTCGGCTCAGCGCTCCGGCATCCTCCTCCCAGCGACGGCGCCTGTCGCGTCGCGAGTGCGCTCGCCTTGGCCGTTTGCTCGCGAGCCACCTGAGCGGGCTCATCCCTCCTACTTGCGTATACACTATTGCTTGCGGCTCTCGGCGGGACATGTGCGCCTTTCGCTCTCTCTCTCTCTTTCGCGTTCTCCAATATACATATACTTACGCCGTTCGTGTTTTTCTCTCATTTAATCCACTCTTGCCGATTTTTTGGTCCCTCCTTGATACAGAGATTGCACTGGTCCCGGTATGAAAATAAAAACGGTACAAACGAAGGATTCTCAAATTCAGTATTGTTGCTTGAATGTATTCGAAGAAACGCTGTTCCTTTCAATTCGTTTGTTAATCGTCGTATTTGTCGATTTTAAATTATCGTTGTTACCGATTTCAGCAAGCCATACTCGTCAGATTGCCCGTCGATTAAATCTTATCAGAGTAAATTTTCCATTGCTAAATAAAAAATTAAACATTAGAAAAGCACTTTACATATAATAATGGATGAAAACACGAACATCAGCTATAGAGTGTATCTCGATTCAGCAGCAATAGATGCATGTTACGCAATTATTGTGTATCGCATCTCCGTTCTCTTCACGAGCGTATATGTACATGTTATGACGGCAAGTAAATAATAAACTCTGCTGTTCAGTGAACTTAAATGGATAGAAGAAGGAGCAGTGGGAGGAGGACGGTGGCGTGTCGTGTATACCACACGTGCAATAAGTGATGTCAAGAAAGAAAATAGTCCAAGTCGATCACAATTCTATAATTCATCGTCGGTGTATTAATGACACAACTCACCCATTTACAATTCTCACAAACGCCGTATGCCATCTCGACTGTCTTTATCTCTCGTTTTTTTCTCCCATACACACGCACACGCATTTATTTTACATACACGCTCGTCACACATGATAGTTATATTAGTTACGCGACGCGCTTTCGCACACTTGCGCGCGTTCATGACTATTGTCACATACTGACAATAAAAAAAAAAAAAAAAAAAAGAAAAAAGAAAGAGAGGAGTAAACGCAAGGCGACAAAAAAACACACACACGCCATGTACGGACAGCATCGAAAATCACGCGTTTCGAAATCGAGGCTCCGATCGCACTTGCGCCATAATACAGCTAATACAAATAGGTATTGTGTACGTAAATTCGCAGCATTGAAAACAAAAGTCTCGATGTCTACTTATAGGTACATAATTATATATAGTTCAACAGAGACTATGAGCAAGA
Organism: Copidosoma aretas; assembly: GCA_030522625.1. NCBI lineage: Eukaryota > Metazoa > Arthropoda > Insecta > Hymenoptera > Encyrtidae > Copidosoma > Copidosoma aretas. The sequence goes on along the minus strand of JAPYYV010001607.1, from coordinate 12,977 downwards.
TCGTGGGACACATGGTGTAAAATGACGGACGGAGGAAACGATAATGTATCCGCGCGCAGAAGGTCGTTGCGGAAGAACGTGCGTGGGTGCATGCGCTCGGTATAGTCGCCTCTTTTGCGAAAGGGCAGTGTTTAAACCGTGTCTCCTGGCGCTTTTGCAAACGGATCTCTGGCGCTCGCGTTGTACATATCGAGAGGAAACGATGATTGAGGATTGATGTTACGGGAGAGAAGAGCGGAAGACAACGAGACAAGGGAACCGCATGAGGGATGAACTTTTATACGTACAACGACAAACACTCTGTTTCGTTTTTAAAAATATACTCTCGCGCGGGGAGTTTGGCCAAAGAAGATGTGTGAGGGCGCATGTACGTGAATGCTCTTGCTCTCGCACGTATACCCTCTGACTGCATCGGGGGAGAAATAAACATTAGGAAAGTTGTTCGTTTATGAATCGCCTGATTGCATAATACCGACAATTTTTAGTTGGTATTTTGAAATTGGAGATTTTATACCCTTAATATTTTTGGTTCAACATTCTCAATACGTGTTGCATAAAACTCGTTATGCACATTATTGATTATTTGTTTGCTAATTTGTCAAGATTTTGCAAATGCACGCTTAATCAATATTACAAAAATAATTTTTTTACTCTTAAGTAAATTTATAATACACGAATCATTTAAAATGAGATGTAAATAGTAACAAAATGTGACATTTAAAAAAAAAAATCATTCATCAAAAAGCATATACGTACTTTTTTCTACGAGTACTATCCAGTTACGCTACAAATCATACAAAATTAGAGTATTGAACAATCATTCGAACTAATAATTTTAGGTGATAAATTATCTTACTTCATATGAAAATGTTAGAATACTACATCACAATGACCATTTAAATAATCGAAGCCATTAGAAGTTATATTTTGATCGATCGCTGCGCGTTAAACAGACTCACTCTTCTGTCCTTTAATTTTTTGTTTTAATAACTGAGCTAAAGTTATTTACAAATTCAAAATTTAAAGGAGGAGATAACTTAACTATCGACGTTACCAGAGAAAATCACTGATACAGCCTTTAGTAGCGCATATCACAGTATCATATTCCAAAGTACTTCCTCAAGCCTTAAACGTGGAAAGCTAGCGCTCTTGACTTTACGATGAGCTTAATAATGTGTGACTTCATTGAAGTTTCTGTTAGCAATAAATACACTAGGAGACATTTATTTGCTCGTCTCAACTTGAGCATCTCATTATCTAGATTACCGCCACTTTGTTCCTACGGCTCTATTATAAATCTTAGAATCCCTAGCAGAAGTCGAGTTACATATAATATATTTGGTGAATTTTCACATTGTGCAGGCCACTTTTTCTTTTTAAACAGTGATAATTAGCTACAAACAAACTAGCTCGTAATTAGTTCACCTCGCACGATCCAGCAAGTATGAAGCTGCTAAATCTACGTCGAATTCAGTCTTTTTCAACGCGTTCTCGCAATCTTGTCTATTGGCAAGTCCAAGCCTGTAACAAAATAAAAATAGTGATGGTTCAAAACATAACCAGCTGAAAACGAGATAAATGGTACCGCAGCAAAGCACTTGATCCATTTTCCAAAAATAAAATCCAACCGCGCGCTCTCACCTGAGCAGTGTTTCCACTTTAACCAATCTGTCTTTGACGATCTGCTTTGCAGCTTGAGTGGCATCCCAGCCAGTGGCCTGCAGGGCAGCCAACGCCTCCTGCTGCGACGCATCGTGCGCCTCCTGCCGCACGTTCATCACCTTCGTCGCCCTGAACTCGTCGCTCAGCGACATGACCAGCTGCTGCGAGATGCCGGTCAGCGGCGGACTCGCCCCGCTGGGGTAGGACGCCGCTCCTGGGGCCAGCTGCATGCTCATCGGCGGCGTCGAGTCGTTCAGCTGGGGCAGCAGACTACGCGCCGCGCTCAGCTGTGGCTGGCTCGTCGGTCGCGTTGGCGTGAACTGTATGAGATTCGGGCTCGAGCTGTTGACGTTTGGCTTGCCGTGCGGCTGGCTGGAGATAGGGTTTTGCACGAAGCCGTTCTGTATGGGCTTGAGTGGCGAGAAGGGTGGCTGGGGCGGTGGATTGTACATGGGTGGCTGCTTTGGATTGGGACTGAATTCGCGCGGCAAAGTTTGTCGGGCGTTTGACTTCTGAGACGATGGGCTGCTCGCTGGGCTGCAGTTGACAGACTGGATGCACAAACGTTAACATGACACTTCATCGTACAAAATACATTAAATGATTGAATTTTAATGTTCAAGTATTTTACCATGTGATACGTCGCGCTGGCCAGAGCGCTGCTGTTTGCCTGGTAGCTCCTGAGAATGTTCTGTCGGACGGTTTTGTTGTAGAGTGTATTGAACTCGCTCTGCGAGAGCTGGTCCAGATTCGGCACGGTTTGCTTGAGCTCCGCGTACACCTGCTCGGATAGAACCGTGCCCGCGATCGAGTTTGGCCTCTGCAGCGTTGACGACATTGACGCTCCCGTCGCTGTTGGATTCTGCATTGAAGCTTGGGGATGTGAAAACTGCGAGCCCGTGTGGTTCGGTGTGGAGAACTGCTGCTGGTAGGCCAGAGCAATATTGTGGGCCGCAGTTTCCAGGTTGCTCGGAGCGTGGTTTGGCAGGCTTTGGTGTAAGTTGGAGGTGATGGCGGCTGTGTTACCGAGGACGCAGGCAGCCCCCGCGACGCTTTGATTCTGAGGCCACACCTGAGCGGCAGCTGCTTCCGTACTGCTGCCCTCGATCGGCTGACTCGAAAGACCGATCTGGCTCCTTGGCCGTTGGATGTTGGTGCTCTTTGTCGGCCACGAGTTCTGCACCTTATTCGGAAAGTTAAAGTTACTTCCGCTCGTTCGCTGGTCACAGTTGGGCGATTTTGGTTTTACTGGCTGGGGTGGCGGCCTCAGCATTGGAATGACATTGTTTTCGGAAAGTTTATTTGTGGCAGCTGGGAGGTTCGAAGGTGCCACGGTGGCGATTGACTGTTGCTGCTGCTGCTGCTGCTGCTGCTGCTGCTGCTGCTGCTGCGTAACCTGCTGTGGAGGCTGTTGCTTTGTGGCGTTGGTATTCTTTGTTGCCTCTTTTTCACCTAAGTGTTTTTCGAGCTCGGCAAGGAAGGTAGGATCCAGCTTCTTTGGTGACGTCTGCGTTCGCGTCTCGACCGACAGTTCGCCCATACTTTGGGCTATATCAACGTTATTCTTGGACTTGGTCGGGCTTTCGTTTGGACCGATAGCAGGGAGCGGAGGTGGTGGTGCTGCTCGCAGCCCGCATCGTACTACGTTTGCGTACGTCACCGGGGCCGCAGAATCTATCGGAATATCGTCTGGCCAGCGCTGAGGAGTCGGACTCGGACTGGCGCTCTCCACCTTGTCGATCTCACTGTAATGATCACCACTCGAGTACCCATTGCTACCACTGTCAACATTCACATTGACGTTTATATTTGTGTTTTCACTGTGCAAGTCCTTGTTAAGGTTCAGCGCGTGTTGAAGCGACGCGGCACCACTTGCCTCGATCTGGGTGTTGCTGTACTGCTGTGATTGCGCAGAGGCAGTCGAATAGTAAGAATTAGAGGGAGGAAGTTCCGGCGTTACTTGACTGTAGTACCGGGGCTGATTAGAATTCGTAAAAACCCTCGACGTGTCGAAGGGATCGGGGACGATGGACGCGGCAGTGGCAATAACGACGCCATTGTTAGTCGGGCAGTTGGCGTAGGTCCGCGGATCGTCTTCCGGCCACATCTCCTGTGGTGTCGTGGGGACTTGCTCGGCTACGTCTATTGGTTCGTCGAGGATGTTGACGACCCGTCGATACGAATTTGTATTATTCCCAGCTATGGCAGCCGCATTCGCGAGCTCTTCGGGGGATAGATCGATCAGAGTACCCTCTTGACTGCTAGTTCCCGCTGACGACACAGTGGTGTTCTGCACCTTGATCGGACTACCTCTGAGATCGTTTTGCAACTTTGTGTAATTGAACTGCTTGCGCGTACGCTGGGCCGTTCCACCAGGGAACTTTTTCATCGCGCACTCGGCAATGCCCACGACATCCGGTGGTTCCATCGGATTCCTGAGGTACACGTCGTCGATGTAAATAGGACTGCCCCAGCTCTTGCCGAACGGTGCCCCGTGGCCTGTGTGGATGAAAGAGTTTTCCAGCGGCTTGCTGATGTCTTCGGGCTGTTTCTTTCGCATTGGATCGACCAGACAGCGCGGGAACACGTCCACTTGGAAGGTGCGCTGGTTCTGGCCTTTCCACCAGTAGTTCTCCGGCCTGCCGTCAATTATCACGATCTGATCACCCTGCTCTATTTGCATTTTTTCCGGCTCATCGAAGCGACTCAGGGCCTTCATTACCGACGGCACCATTCCTGCGGAGCAGAGAAACGTTGAATGTTGAAAAGAAATGAGAAACTTTTAATGAAAGAAATAAAGATCCATTGCGCACCGGTGAGCGAGTCCTTGAGGGACGCAAAAGTCGGTCTCTCCGCCGGCTCCCTGGCCCAGCAGTGCAGCATTAGCTGAAACATGGCCGGTGGACTAGCCTCGGGCTCGTGAAGTCTCTCGCCCTCCCTGTCGATCTTCTTGAGAATCTCCGAGCCGTTCAGGCCCACCCAAGGCTCCTCGCCGAACGTCAGCATCTCCCAGAGCGTGACGCCGTACATCCAGACGTCCGATGCGTGACTGAACTGCCGCGCCTTGAGCGACTCCGGGGCGCACCAGGGAAAGGGCACCTTCTTGTGCTCCGTCATAACGTAGCAGTCCTCCTGCTGGGGCAGCGCGCGCATCAGGCCAAAGTCCCCGATCTTGATCTTGTCGACCGAGCTGAGCAGGACGTTGCGGCAGGCGAGGTCCCGGTGAAGGAATCGCTTGGCCTCCAGGTAGGCCATACCCGTGGCGACTTGCAGCGCGTAATTGCACAACGTCAACACCGATATGTGGCCGCACTGCTTGCGCAGGTAGTCGAGGAGCGCGCCGAGCGGCGCGAGCTCCGTCACCATCATCATCGGCTGCGACAGTACCACGCCGTATAGGCTGCAGGCATGCAAGGACAAATGAAATATTCATCAGTGAGTTTCCATTGAGTATTGATGCAGGTAAAAAGTATATGAGTCAATCGTATGTTCCCTACCGTATGAGATTGTGATGGTCGAGCATGTGCATCGACTGGACCTCGGACACAAAGTCCTCGATGACGTTCGGTTGCGTGAGGGCGTCGGCCTTGAGCACCTTGACGGCCACGGGCAGCGTCCTCCCGGTGGGCGAGCTCCACTCGCCCCGCCTGACGACGCCGAAGCTCCCATCGCCGAGCTTTATCGAGAGCGTGACGTCCTTGTCCTGGATCAGGCACGTGAGCACGGAGGAGCACTCCGCCGGCTGGGAGGCGCGCTTGTTGTTCTTGCTCTTGTCGCTGCCGGGCCGGATCTTCGTGATGAGGGTCTTCTTCCACTGGGCGGTGCGCTTCTTCTTTACAGCGTCGAGGAGGCGCCGGATACCCGGCTTGCCCAGGCCGATCTTTTCGAGGTCCTCCGGCTGCACGTAGTCAAAGTGGTGGAGCCGCGTGACCTGCAGGTCGTCCCTGATCCGCGTGAAGAACTGCGAGAGCTGGACGTCGTGGAGGAGCTCCTGGAGCCACTCGGTGCCCTCGTCGTCTGCCATGGCTTCTGAAATGAGATGGACGAAAATTTGAGTTTATTCATACATTTGTTTACTGTACTGTACTAATCAGATTTAATAAAGACTGGATCTCTAGTCAATTTTGTATCACCCGACCCAGAAGAATACAACGGACAAAGTAGATCATTGGGTGGGAATGTGCATTGTGTGTAATACAAACAGCTGATACCCTAGTGTCTGAGATTATGAATGAACGTTTCACATCTGTAAAGTAAGTAAGTGTACGTGTTGACTTGTATCACGCCCATAAAAGATAAGGGTTATAAAACGGGGCATTAGAACAGATTAATTGTCGTCGCTCAAAGTAAACAGTTATATAGTATATATTTATAGATAGTGTGATGCCGTAAGAATAATATTTGACTCGCTGATGGGCGACATTGACTCTCGCTGTTGTTATCTGCAGTAGAGTTCAAATGTCGGAAGAGTCAACAGTTGACGTTTCTCTGATGCTTATTACGTATAATTAATAAAAAATGAAAATCATGCATTTTTTAAAATAACAATTTTTGAAGTTTGAAAAAACAAAATTGATCAAGTTATACGCCTCCTCCAAATAAAATGAAAGAAAGAGATCCAATCATCATGCACAGGGTCAGAGCACCGATTAATCATAGTCAGGAGGATGATGATGATGATGATCACGGCCGAGCACTCGTAACCGATTCATCCTCCTCCTCCGCTAGCATATTGAAACTTAACACATGCAAGCTGTGTATGTATATGTAAGTATCGCTGCCCATTAAAATTTCTCCCGTCAATCGTTAATATATATCAAAGCCAGCGCCCGCGCTCACAGGAACGATTCGAATCACGTAACGACGCGACAACGACACAGTACAGGCACCGTCGTCGTCATCATCATCCACGCGGCTAGCCTTGCGTTGCATTGTCCAAGTGCAAGTGCAACGCACACCATCAGAGCGCTCGTTGGTGAACAAAAACATCGTCCCGGAACCGAGGGGCTTCGTATGTCTCTTGCGGCCAATATAATATGTACGTACACACACGCGCGCGCGCGTGGGACAGGAAATGAGATAACGCGCGCCGCCGTCCGAGAGCATATCAGCTCCAGGAGCCTGCCTATACTATCTATCGCGCGTGAACTTACATGTTACACACGCTCGATTCTACACGAAGGCAAAGAACATGCAGATGAGAGGAGGAAGAGGAGAGGCGGCACGCGCGTCTGAAAATGCAACCGCGGAGCGATTTTGCAATCGTCGCGAGTCACGTTGCGCCGAGCGCTGATGCTGCGGGGGGGCGAGCGCGCTGGAAAATCCCGCATACTTTTTCTTTTCGAACGCGAACCTGCAAGGTAGGTTTTACACACCCGGCTGCGATCCTCCGAAGAACTGCAGCAGAGAGAGCGGGAAATCGCCGGCCGGCCTTAGTCGCGGGTATCGAAAGTTTCCGAGATCGCGTCGCTCCCGATAACGAGCGCCGTGTAGTTCAGCGTGCCTTTTTTTTCAACCATCTCTTGATTTTGTATCACAAAACCGCGGCGGCAGCTTCGGTACAAGCGAGTTTTTCTTTAGCTCTAGTATGACGGAGGAATGTTCGGAGACTTCGGAGATCATCGAATTTAGCAATCATTAGTTTGTCATTGGTACAAATTTAATGAAGTATTAAGTACATGTCGCGCGTCGGTCGCCTCTGTATCAAAGATAACGCGCGAAAGAATGATCTTTCCACCCGTTATCAAGTTTCTGCTTGAAATTTCGAAACGAACTGCCCGACATTTCTGCAAGCGTACCAAGATGAAAAGTTTTGAAAAATGTTTACAAAACACACTGCACGTGCGACTGCTGCTGCCGATCTCGGATGCTCTCTGCACTCGCGTGGCTCGTTACACGCTTACTCTAAATTACACACCAGACGTGTGACCGCACGCGCGCGAACGTTGGTATTAATTTTTTTTTTGTGCAGCGATAATTCAAGGCTCTTAAAATCCGCAGCTGTACAGCACTCGTTGTACCGCTTGTACCCACACTTTGCAGGAAGCGAGGAGGATTTGTGGTAAGATGGAGAAAGCATTTTTTTTTGTTTTTTCCATTGCTCGCGACAACCACGAGACAACTAAATTTCTTCATTCGAACCAGTTGGAAATAATAAGGCTGCAGGAGGTATGGTAGAATCTAATTGGAAACAGAAAGGCACGTGCTATAAAAACAGATCTTGGAAAAAACCTATTTTGGAAACCAACATTCCGTTCCCCACTTTCCCCTGGAGGCACAGCTGCTCGCGAGCATATATATACTTACAATGTCTACTACACTGTGCAAACTACTTAATACGTGCAAGCATTTCGCGATCCGCAATCGCGCGAAATATGTGCCAAGGATCTGTGTGGTACTGTGGTGGCGACGGTGAGCTCTGCAACAACCGATAATCATCATCATCATCACAAACACGTATGGTATGACGAGCATGGCACGGCTCATTAACAAAATGAATGCAGCAGCAGGGAAAATGCACGAAAGAAAAATGAAACTGTGTTAATCGAAGGTCACTTACATAAATTATTATACCTATACAGCAGCGCGGAGAAGAGCGTTAGATGTTTGTTGGCTTTGCTGTCTGTTATTCGGTCTGTCTCGGAATGCACGGGCACACTGGGGATTCTTTCTCGCGCAGGGACAAAGTATTTTAGTGCAGAGCTTGAAACGGAGCGGCTTATACTTTTTATCTTTCCTTAGCAGACAATAGCTCGTGTTTTTGTCGACGACTTTTTTGTTCCATAAACTGTCTAAGAGAGCTGCGATTGGTTTGTTTTGAACTTGGTGTGTTTGAAGGCGTTCTTTTTGCATTCATAGGGCAGGTAATATTATTCATTTCAAAGTTTTTGTCCGTTGGAGCTCGCTAACGCAGCAGCTCTGAGTGAAAGAATCGGGGACACAAAAAGTTCGCAATTATTTTCGTCCGCGAAAAAAAGATTTCACAGTTTTTGGTAAATTAAAAAACTGACTGTTGACGCGACAGTTTTTGTTGCAGATGAGTTTCACAACATTGCATTTTAAATTGACAAGCCAATAAATGTGCTAATTAACTAAGTGGCGTTTCATACCCAAGTACCAATTAGGTTTACAACTTTTGGCACTAGAGCACGAATCGAGTTAATGCAAGCATTGATTTTCTCATCGCTGTAAGGTCAAAAAAACAAATCGATAAAGAGTTAGGTGTTATTATTTTTTGACGAAAAAGTGACACTCCATCAAATCCGAACGTAAACAAGTTAATCGATCAATGATGAAATTAAAACAACGCGCATTCAATGCATTTAAACGTGAGTTTTTGTATTTCACTTGCGATCCAAGAAGGGGTTTAATTTCCTGCTGATCGTGAGCAACGTTGAATAAACTGGTTACATCAGAAGAGATATGAATTTATTGATAAGACTCGCGACGCGGGACTTGAAATAAATCCAATTATTAATAATTGAATCATAGCTCCAACTCGCCACGAGCTCTCGCAATACTACGTGACAAACGGGTGGAGTAAAAACTAGTTCAAAAGTCGATACCTCAAGCATCAGTTCTAAATATAAGCGTAGGTACAGTAGGCACACTGCAGCCGAATATCTCGAACAGTAAATAAACGGCGCAGCATGCTTAATTCAAGTGGAACTCAAACACCCAGACTCCGAAATAAATTGCAGACCATAGCTTTGCAGGCTTTTTTACAGTTTACACTGTCAATTTGCTAACAGCCTACAAATCCCAGGAGGTCATATAAATAATAATAATAATAATAATAATAATAATAATAATAATAATAATAATGGTGTCTAGGTACAGCATCATAAATTGACAATGCACCCCTTCTCACCTTTCTATACGTATACAGCAGTGCAGTGCAGTGCAGAGCAGCTTCAGCCTCTCAGGCCATATTCACCAACGGACGAGTTTATCTCGCTTTCCTGCAGCTGGCAAAAACCGCACGTTCACCGAAAGCACACACACGCACAGTCTATGCACTTCAATGTAAATTCACCTCCGCCTCTTCTAGCTTTCTCGCGTTGTGAAGACGATGATGACGACTAGTTTAGTGAGCAATAAAAAAAAAGTCTTATGTACAGTATAGAGTGGAGAGCATATACCCTATAAGAATCGAAAGAAGATTCCGTCGCGCGCGTCGTTTGGTAAATGTGTCGCGTGTTCTAAAGTGTATAAAGCATCCAGAAAGAAGAATACACGCAATCGCATACGTCCGTCTGCTCTTTCTTTGATGCTGTATTTATGTTGTGTATATGTATAACAACGTTTTTAAGTTGGAGCATCAAAAGCAGTGTCAGCGGCTGTTGCAGAGCCGTTGTCTTGGCGCGTCGTTGCTGCTGCTGCTGCTTTCACCCCGCAGCAGCAGGTTTCTCGCGTTCCTCCTCCTCGCCGACATCATCTTCCTTCTCTTCCTCCTGCTGCTGCTTCTCTCTTGCTTCTCAATTTCCTCTTCTTCTTGGAGTAGCTGCACTGCTGCAGGCAACGCAGCGCTCTTGTAACTAGAGTACGCTGATGATGGGGGCGGTGGTTTCATGTGACGCGGTGGGAGGTTGAGAACAAAAATACTGTTCGAACACTGCCTACATACTTAGGTACTTTAACTCCCGCTGTTTATTAGCCCTTTCTCCTCCTGCAGCCCTTCTGATGTCTTATTTTCAGCACGATCGTCTCCGTAACAGCACATGCACTGAGTCCACCGCACTACAACATGAAGTTACATTTATGTACACTACGGGCACTACTTACGTCCTGCCAGTGACCTGCCACTCCTGCCGAGCGTTAAAAACTCAAGTACTTATACTTACATACATTACCGATCTTATACTGCACTTAAGCTCCTTGGCTGCTTGCTCGAGCCGTACTAATGGATGTAGAGTGTAGACGTTGTGGCCGTTGTAGCAATTATAGCGTTCTGGCGTTCATGCACACATTGCACACTGTGCGATATACTTACACATAGGGTATTTATGATTTAGGAAAGCGAGAGTGGGCATTACTTACTGGACAATGCGCCAGTGCGGAGCGGAGTGCGAACACTGCGAACGGACTGCCAACATTGTGCCAAGAGAGAGAGAGAGAGAAAAAGGCTTGTGTTTGTGTCGTGTCTGATGTATATATTGTATCTCCTGATGCATATATATATATATTATGCTCTTCCTATAATTTCTGCATGCGGGTTTTTTCGGCAGCCGTCCTTGTCCGATCGCTTACTATAAAAGCTTTGCAGCTGCGCTGTTGTTGTCCGAGTTGTTCTTTTCCCCCCGTCTTGTATGTATATCTGCAATGAAGATGCGTAGTAGGGTACCGTATGCTCGTATAGTAGGTTCATAGGTTGTACATTAGATTTGTTCATTACACTTATACATCAGAACATAGACTTTTTGTCCTATATATAGACAACTATATATATAGTCTCTTGCATCAAGAGGAGATGAATTTTGGTCATCAAATGGAACAGACACATCTTAAGTATAGGTGGGTTTTAAGAGTAGCGACCTAGCGACACTAGGGCCGTACTGTGTAACTTTTCTTTCTTTGATATTTGTATCTGGACAAACCAATTTGCATCTTAAAAGCATCTTATGGCGTCTTAAAGATATAAACTTTCTTGTCCAGATACATATGTCGAAGCTAAAAAACTTACACAGTGCGGCCCCAGGGTCCGTACCATATAACTTTCCGTCCTATGATATAACATAGGCTGGAAAGGTGGAAAAAAGTTATATGGTACGGCCCCAGGGGCGGTATCATGTAACTTTTTTGGCTTTCGATCAGGCTTCTGAACAAACAAATTTTCGTCTTAAATACATCAGAAGATGCATTTAAGTCGTAAATAAGTCTGTCGAAACTTATGCAGATGAAAAGAAAGTTACATGATACCGCCCCTGGCTGCTGGCGACGCTATTGGTAAATAAAGACTGTTTACACGTGGACGACGACGAACAGCGGGGGTGGTAGTACGTATCTTTTTTTCAGAACATCGCCTATGGTTATAACATAGGCTCATAAGCTGAAAACAAGTTACGTACTACTACCCCAGGGGCCGTACCATATAACTTTTTTCCACCTTTTCAGCCTACGTTATATCATAGGACGGAAAGTTATATGGTACGAACCCAGGGTCCCCAAGGACGGTCCGCGGTGTGCGTATCTTTTGTCTACTGCACACCCGCGCGGCGCCAGGGATGGTATCATGTAACTTTTGAGAATGTTTTTTCGACCGATTTTGGTCAACTGCACATGCGCAGAAGCCTAAAATCTTAAATCAGTCGAAAAAACATTCTCAAAAGTTACATGATACCATCCCTGGGGAGGTATTGCGGAAACTTTGAATGCTTCACTATAAGGATTAGGATGAACCAATTTTCATCTTCAAATCACCTTAAGATGCCTTTTAGACGAAAATAAGTTTTCCCGGATCCTGCATATGAAGAAGTATAGACAAACTTAGTCAATACCACCCCAGGCGGCGCGCACACGGCATGCTTATTATGGAGAAGCTCTTGGACCAACTAATGTTTATCCAGCTTTATCTTGAATCCAGATCCGAAGGAAACGTTATGCACTATTGCCTGTCTGAGGTCTAATTCACAAAATGTTAGCATGCTCAGCAGCTTTGCTGACTATGTTGAATGTATACCTATATATGCGGTATTCACCAATATACAGGTATACATTCATCACAGTCAGCAAAGCTGCTAGCGTTGCGTACCTTTTGTGAATTAGACCCTTGGGCTGGTGTTGCGTAACTTTGTCTACATCTTCAGATGGATCTGGACAAACTTATTTTCCTCTAAAAAGCATCTTAAGGTGTCTTGAAGATAAAAATTAGAGTAGTATAGGTATATTATCCAAGATTTCTGGGATGGTATCATGTAACTTTTGGTATCATGTAACTTTTGAGAATGTTTTTTCGACTGATTTTAGGCTTCTAGGCATGTGCAGTTGACCAAAATCGGTCGAAAAAACATTCTCCAAAGTTACATGATACGGCCCCTGGTGCCGTACTGTGTAACTTTTTCAGCTTCGACATGTGTAACTGGACAAGAAAATTATTATCTTCAAGACGCCATGAGATGATTTTAAGATGCAAATTGGTTGTCCAGGATCAAATATCGAAGAAGGAAAAGTGGTTTTAAAAGTTACACAGTACGGCCCCAGGGGTGGTATCATGTAACTTTTTTTCTTTTTGCATAGGCTTCTGGACAGACTCATCTCCGTCTTAAATACGTTGGAAGATGCATATGAGTAGAAAATAAGTTAGTCCAAATTCTAAT
>JAPYYV010001606.1:0-23517 GCA_030522625.1 Copidosoma aretas | reverse complement strand
GAAGAGTGTACCAACATAACAAAACCAAAAAGTCGATAATCGAAAGTACGTTGCCCGCGAAATTTGAAAAGTCACCTTACTTTTTGAACACACCTCGTAGATGTATATATTGTCGGATAATTTTTAATATATTTAAAGAATTTTTTATAATTATATAAGTAATTATAACTAAGAAAAAGTTTATTTTACCTGTCAATATGCCTTGTGGGAGTTTTGGAATATGTGGATAAAATTTAAATGAGATATCCGTTTTAATTTATGTAAACAACTGTGTAATGAAATGTTGAAGGAAATACAGATTTAGAAAAAGGGTATAGAAATACGTAACCTAATCAAAAGAATAAGAAAATGTGGAAAATAATATGAGGATACTTTTTCAGAGAAATGGACCAAATTTTACGTATGGACATAGGGGGTGGCTGATTGGGGTTAGACTAGGCTGAATAGTGGCTGTGGTGTGCTAATCAAAAAATTCAAATATAAAATTGTGTTATAGCTGGCAGAAAATTATGAAAGAGTGGGAGCTACAAATGAGGTATTCTGTATTAAATCGTTTTTATTTTTCCTATAATTTTTTTCTGATGCAGGGGGGTGGGAGTCAAAATTACGTTAGTGAAATACTTTTATTTTTTTTTCTTAAATCGCTTTTAAATACTGTTTTATTTTTGACTATTTTTTTAAAATATAAATGATCTAGTGCATTTTATGTTATCAATATACTTACTGGAGGCAAATGTTGTTTTTTCAGATTTTATTAAATATAGGAAATACAAATGGCCGCCAAGCCAATTGTTTAATTTAAAAGTTTTAGCGCACTAATTCATCTAAAATTTAGTAAACAAAATTTTATATGTTACTAATAGTCAGGTCGCAAATAACAAAAAACCACGAAAATCTTCTTTATTGTTCTGTTTGAATGACTATTGTCGGAATACGATTATGATACTTGAAATTTATCAAAATATAGTATACGTTATGCATAAATAGAAGGCATATACTTTACTTGATCTGCTGGATAGTTTATGAACAATGGAATTTGCAACTAAAAAAACTTTATAGTTTCAATTTGTTCTAAAATTTCATGAAGAATCGTACATTACCGTACTTGATTTTACAAACTAACATAATCCTCTATTTCATTATATAATGATAAAACTTATGATTTTATTGTATTAATCTAACGTTTTGCAATGAAAACGATTTAAAGCTAAATTTCATATTCTTCATCTCTTAGTTTTATTATAATCCGACCACTTTCTTAATTTTATTAAATTGCTTAAATTTTTAAGCAAACTTTATTTAAAAAAAAAGTTACTGTGCGACTAATTGTTGCGGAGATACCTTAAAAAAAAAAAAATACTTTTTATCTTATTTGTCAAAATAGAGGCAATAAACAGAAGAACATTATGTTTGAAGCACTACAATTTTGATGGAGTAATTTTTAACTGCTTACAGTTTTTCGTATTGTTTCAACGACGACTTATACACAATGTTTTTCCGTACTGTTTTAAAAGTTATTTCCAATTTCCAGAAATTGTTTTATTTTCTCAACATCTTTCTGCATTTAACTTTTTCTGTTACTTTGAAAAAATTAATATAAGTTGCAGCTTTTCTAAATAATGATCAATATTTCTATAGAAATATTTCTTTTATTTCGATAATTTTATAATTTTTAAATGAATAAATAGTTTTTTATTCAATTTGTACACTTGAAAAAAAATTTTTTTTAACAAATTTTTACACTGGAATGTTTTCTAAAATTTGTTAAGAAGTACGATTTTTATTGATTAGTTATGTTATTAACATTGCGTATTCTTCTTTTAAAATTTATTTATTGGTTAATAATTTGATTTTTGACTGACTTTGCATTTTTCGCATTTAATACTACCCCATTCAAGATTAGGCAGCACTACCAGATGATCATTATCATAATTTAAAGCAAGAAAATTCCTTTTCTTATTAAATATTTAAATATTTTTTAAAAACACACTAAATTACAGATTATCCTAATTACAACTATAATTACACCACCTTTGATATATCGCTGTGGGTTATTTATTTGGCTACAGTGATCAGTGGTACTAACTAGAAAATTTTTGTTTTATTTAGTATCACTGCTATAAGAACGTATATGTATTAGCAGCATCATAAATATTTACAGTTTTTTTTTTAACCAACAATAACTGCAAGTGTTTATATGACATATTATTGCTAAACTTGTTTTTTTTTGGAATGAATAAAGAATGATTTCGATAATAAAATATAAACTGTATGTTATCTATATGATAAAATGACTACAAATACTTAGTAAAATACAGTTCGTTTGTAAACACTTGGATTAAAATTTTAGAATATTTAATACGTGTGCATTGCATCTGAACAAAAAAAAGAAGATTTTCTGCAACTACCTTTCTAATACTACTACTCGATCAATTTTTTATCGTATATTCGTAATTTTTCCATTTTTCCATATTTTTTTCGAGGTACTATCAAAAAGCTTAAGATTTTTACAATAATACAGTTAGTGTTTTAATGTGTAACTCATTTTTTACGGTTACAAATAAGAGATGTTTTTAGATTGCTCTACAATAGGTTGTTTATGATTTGGACTTTTTGATAGCAAATATCTCCAAATTTTTTAGGTTTATTAAGGTAAATAAGGACGTCGATGCAATCAGCGGGCTTGGACTTATTAAGTAACTACCTATAACATCTGAACTCCTTCCGCTGAAGCACCCTTAGATTATCCTATCTCATAAAGTAGAACAAAATTTCCTATTTTTAAAAAATAAGTGCTGGGATCATCGCCGAACACATCACTGCGGATTCAGCCGCATCGACTTATCTATGTGCTGAGTCAGCCACATCTAGATATATTGTTTACCGAAGAAGTATAATTTAATACATTGGTTCCCAAGTTTTCAAAACATTTTTTCATACTTTAATTTTACTTTTTTCTTACACTTACTACCAACATACGATTCTCTAATTACTAATAAAATAATTATAACATCCCTACTTTCTAATTACTAAATTAGTAAAACAAATAAATAGTTCTCACTTTAATTATTTATCTTCCTCTCGTTTAATACTATTATCTTCTTTAATAGCAGTATTGCTATTCGTGACATTTTTTATATTCCTCTTTAGTAAAACAAAGTTGGTTATTATTAGACGTAGTAGTAGAACATTAATAAATGGTCAATTAGAAATCAAATTGTATTTTTATGGACAGCAGAGCTTTTTTTAATCTTCGGCACATTCACCATCACAACCACCATAACTATCACAACCTTCTTGACCACAGCAATCACAACCAATGCATCCACATCTGATTCTCCACACATCTTTTGGATAGTCAGTTTCAATTAAGTTAGTGACAGGTTCATTAACTTTTATGTAATGTTTAAGTTGATGTTTATCATGGTAGTTATTTGTTTAGGGATTTTTCAAATCAGTTAAACATTATTACCAAATGATATGGACGGGATAAGAATAGAAATATGGTCGCCCTGAATTTTTGTTTACGTGGAAAGGCAAGATAAGTACTTGATAATTTTTTAGAGTCAGAAGGACTGTAAGGTTTAACCTCGAAACTTAAAGTCCGTCTTAGATGAAAAAATTTGGCTGCAACGTTTTATTCTCAATCACGAAATCGGAGACAAGGCTTAAATTAAGATTTCACAAGTTTAGCTGCTGATTTACAGAAATTAGTTTCAGTGGTATATCCTGAATTCCCATTTGCTACTCAAGATAAGATTGCTACCTAGCAGTTCATGATTGGGATTGCTGATAATTTAGTAAAAGATGTGCTTTAATTAGAAAGGATCGAATCTCTGAGAATAGCTCTTTAACGGGCAATAAAAGTTGAAGCCGTTTTCGAAGAAAATTGGAGACTTTAAGTTACTGATTTTGTTGTCGGAGAATACAGAGCAGTGCAGTCGAATTTCAATCCAGAAGCAAGTCAGGAACGGAAACCCTGGAATGCCACTAATGTTGAGTGCTGGAATTGCGGAAAGCAGGGCCACGTAAATTACAATTGTCCTTCACTGCATGCGTGAAATCGGCAGGAAAACTAGGTTTTTTCAAATTCTAGGACCGAGTTTAACAGTAAGTGATACAGCTTCTTTAATCCTAGTATTGAATATCTGGAGAATTATTGGAAATTAAGGTAAATATATGTTTAAAGGTTCATATAATAACTAAATTAGTAATTTTGTATTAGATTCTGGTTCTGACGCAACAATTTTGAATTAAAAATTTGTAAATTCAGTGAAAATAAAAATTATCAATAATTTTAAGACACTAAAGTACCCAACTGGAGAGGACATTATCGCAATGTTTAGCGTTCAAGTATTTGTGGTTTAAGAAAAACACAAGGTTAAATTATCGCGTATGTTGCGGATATGGTTGGTGATTGTATTCTCGGAAGTGATTTCTTAGATTTTGTCGAGCATGAGATACACTTGGCGAAAGGAACACGTCCAGTTTGGCAGCCAATAAAAAAAATCTCTATTTGCAAACAAGAGGTAGTTGACGCTTTATTAACAGATATGGAGAGACAAGGAGTTATTAAAATATCTTAAAGTTCCTGGTATTTTCCAGTCGTTCTTAAATCAGAGATAGATGGTTCCACAAGATTTTGTGTTTACTTTCGGAAAGTAAATTCGGCAACGACTAAAGAATCGTATCCTTTACCGAAATCAGAGGATACGTTGGATACGTTATGCGGAAAATCGTAGTTCTACATTGAATTTAAAGAGCGGGTACGAGCAAGTAAAAATCAAGAGTAAAGACGGAGAAACCACAGCATTTTTTTTTGGACAAGGTTTGGAGCAGTTCAAAGTCATGTCATTTAGATTATGGAACGCACCAGCAAATTTTAAACGACTAATAAAAGATGTACTTAAACGATTGTTGTACAAAATCTGCGTAGCTTATTTGGGAGACATAATAGCCTTTGCAGACTCGCTTGAAGCAATGTGAGTGAATCTTGAGAAGGTGTCTTTGATTTTGGAAAGCTTGTCTTCGAATGAGTAAATAGAAGTGTGATTTCTTCAAAAGAGTGATTCAATTTTTCGATCACATTGTATCAAAAGAAGGAAAAAAGACAGATTCAGAGAAGATTAAGGCTGTTTTGGAATGGCTGATTCCAAGAAAAAAAAAAAAGAACGTACGCCAGTTTTTGGGATTTTGCTCGTACTATATGCGATTTATCAAAGGTTTCTTAGATATTGCTGGACCTCTACATAGTTTGACATTGAGAAATGAGCAGTTTTAATGATCTTTAGAAATCCAGGAAGCATTTCTAAAATTAAAGAGCGTTTTTATGTCTCCTTCAACTTTCGCTTTTCGTAGGTTAGATTCTGTATTTCCCTTACATACCGACACTTCAGTTCATGGCATCGGTTTAGTTTTGTCTCAAGATTAAGATGATAAGGAAGGGGTTATAGCTTATTATAGTCAAGTGTACAGTCCGTCGGTAAATAATCATTGTGTAACTTGTAGGGAGCTATTATCGATTGTTGAGTCAGTAAAACTTTTTGTTGTCATTTATAGATAGAATAATTCGTATTTAGAACAGATCATTCCGTCTGAACTGAGTTGTTATCATCAATACATAGTATAAAACCATTGGTCGAATAACTTTCGTTAAAGAAACAGGAAAAGACCGGCAAATACAATAGATGGAAGACGAGACAATAAGGATAATTATTGAAAATAAGAGAACTAACACACAACCAGATCAAGTTTTATACACGGAGTGGATATCACCAATCTTAAAGACCAATACTCTCCAAAAAGTCCTCAAAAAACAAAGATAGATAAAGTTCTACGAGAAGTGCCTGATTCACCTACAGGAGGACACTTTGGAATCACCAAGACATTAACAAAGATTAGGAAAAGGTTTTACTGGGCCCCTTACAAGTAGAATGTTAAGAATTAGGATCGTACATGTATGGCATGTGTTGCAAAGCGAGAACCAGCAGATGAAGCAGTTAGAACTATGAAGGTTTATAACTAGGGATTATTTTCTGAGAGGCTTTGGATGGATATTCAAGATCAAATCCCAACTTCATCGCTAGGTAACAAATATCTCCTTGTCGTAATAGATACTTTTATAAAATAGGTAGAAGCGTTCCTTTTACAAAACATGAGGACAAATACAATAACTTAGGTTTGCGTTAATAAGATGGTTCCTCGTCACGAAAGTTTGGAAGTGCATACTGATCAGGGTACGAACTTCTGTTCTCGTCGAGTGAAAGTATTAGCAGAATTTTTAGGAATAAAGAAATCACAAACTTCACCATCACACCCACAATTAAATGGTCAGGTAGAACGCTAACATCAGACGATTCTTAATTATTTATCTAAATTTGTAAGCGAAAATCAAAAACATTGGGACTGATGGATCTCAGTATCTTTCTTAGCTTGCGGATCTTTTAAATATGTGATGACTAGGTTCTCTTCAGCTTAGCTATGCACTGAGGATGACATTTGACTTTCGCTGGATCTGATAAGAGCGCCTCGTCCGAATGATAGAGTTGAAGTTTTGTCGCCAGAGAATTACGTACAAAAGCTGAGGAAAAAGATAGCAGAAAATCCATGATTTGACAAAAACTATCATAGCTGTGACATCTGATGAAATCAGGACCCACTACGACAAGCGATCCAGAAGAATTGATTTTTTGTAAGGACAAGAAGTTTTGTTCTAAAATCCACAAAAAATCCAAGGAAAGAGCCCGAAACTACAAATTTACTGGGATGGTCCGTTTAAAGTTGTCAAGAAGATCATTGACGTTGTCTACGCTATTAGGAAATCACCAAAACCCAAGACAAATAATATATATGCGAACAGAAATGCGACTTTTTACTAAACAAACTAATCCTAACTACTCTGCTTCGGTTTTATTTTGCGTGGCTAATTTTTCCGAAGACGTTGGGCAAATGCCGGAGTAGGGACATGGAATGAGATCCACGTGATGTCATTCTTTATTTTGTGCTCAAGGATAAAGCCGTGTACCTCCCACATGACTGTGAAAACATGAGGCGTAGTTGAATGAACGAGATTGGATTGAAGATGCCTGGTAACTTGGTGCTGGATTCAAGGTAGAGATTTTAAGTCCTGCAGCTGTAATAGAACATCTGGTTTTGATTGGATTTACACTTCGATGTAATGTACTTGGTTACTTGGCAGGAGGTCAAGTAGAGTCATTCTATATCGTGAAGCTGTATTGATATCCTGAAGCTACAGCAGAAGAAGATGAGGGTGACATTTTAGAGTGTTGTATTGCGTTTGGTTTTCTGATTTTCGTGACGATAATCTGAAAGAAGAGGGGGTGATGTTTGGCACACGGTTAAAAAGCCGTAGAATGTATGAGTTTCTACTCTTCAAAAATGTTGCTATGCGTTGCTTAGTGCTTTTATTGATGGTAGAATATAATAGTGCTGTCGGAATTATAATTTTAAGCTGATCACCTCTGTTCGCTTCTGTCAATAAAATTTGGTTTCGCTTATATTAAGTAACGTATCCTTATTGTTACTCGCGACCGTAACAATATATATGGTAATGCATACTTAGTTCTCGTAACTAAATATGTATAATCGAGTTGTATGTGGGTGACAGAAGCATGACCGGTCTGGTAACCGTATAAGGTCAAGTAACCGTGGCACGGGGCGGAGTACCAACCATCAGGGTAAATATATGATTTGCTAGCTGTTCCAACACCCTCTGCACTCATGTAATCCCATGTTATAATTAGTTTGACGATGAGGATAATTTTATGGGTAAGTAATCCATTGGACTTCCTATGCCTTCAGGCAAGAGGTCCTTTGCCTCGGTAGCCGAACGTAACGTATTTTTGTATAAAGAGGGACCAGTCACAGTTGTCACTTGCTATATTAATTGTATTTGTAACATATATTTATGCATGCTGGTGCTGATAGGAATAGGATACGATGTATAGCGCACTGTACAAATTAGGTGGTATGGTGGGGGAGAGAGTAGAGGGCTTGCGACGCCTGACGTGCGTGGCGTGCAGCAGCTAGCAGCTTGCTTTAAGAAGCCAAGCTCATAGGCAGGTATCAGCGTCTAGTCCCCATTTTTTATGTCTAATAAATAAATAATAAAACTAAGTATAATCGTCTTTGCTCTCCTTTGTTTGTTCTTACCCTGTCGCACTGCCTTAGTTCAATCGCTTACAAATTTGGCACCGATACCCGGGAGCTACTATCCACAGGTAATAGAACTTCGACACGTGAAAGAAAGGCAAGATGGCAAGAGGAAAGAGAACCAACGAGAAAGAGGTCGAGGATCAGTGTCTGAGAAAGAGAAATTGCACTTAGCTTAATCTTTTGGATCAAGCGACGGAAGAAGAAAGAACCACTGCAATGGTGCTACCATTTAGCAGCACGAGTGCCAGCCTCATCGACGCCAAGAAACAACCAGCGGGAAATTACTTTAGATAACGAAGAATTGTTCGCTCGGCTTGCAGAGGTCTTTGAGTCTACCAGAGTCTACCTTGCGCACCGTACAAAACTCCTAGCAGAGCCAAAATGACTCTCACTTGTTGACGTGATTAACTGACGCAAAGTCTTTCCCGTCTTCTCTGAAAATGTGTTTGAGTGGCGTCACTTTAAGCAGGCAGATGAATTTAGGACCGCGACTGCTAGCTATTCGGACACCGAGAGTGTCGCGAGACTTTTAAAGCGGTGCAGGGAGAAGTGAGACAAGTTGTCAGTGCACTGCTTGCCACAGGGCATGACTCAGCTGCCATTATAGATACATTGGGGCTTCTTTACGAAATGGTGCAAGTTATCGCCTCAAAGATAATAAGTGATCTGAATGGTTTCCTGCATCTTGGCAGTGGGAAAGTCAGGCTTCCTCAGTTCACGTCACGCCTGCGTGACGCTGTCGCGGCCTTCAATAGCATCGGATTGGAAAGTTATTTGCATAGCCCTGATCTTGCTTGTGCCGACGGTGAAAAATTACCAACGTCATTTCGTAGTGCCCACTATGTGAAGGATACAAACGTGGAAAGTTTCGCGAAAAGTGACCCTGAGGCCACGCATACTATTGTGGTGAATTCGTATGTTGACGATTTCCTCGTGAGCCAACCGAATATACGAAAATTCGAATCACTAGCCCGGGATGTTGTATCAATTAACCGTCACGCTAATTTTCTAATGAACGGCTGGGCATGTAACAAAACCTTGAAGATAGATGAGATACAGATGGCACAGGAGCAGACAAGTAGGCTTCGTAATAAAAGTACGAAATGCGTTCTCGGCATGAATTGGAATCCAGCCACCGATACATTGAGGTTTGTAGTAGGGCTCACACATATACCACCTAAACTGGTATCTGAGAAGGCATTTTCTATCAAGCGCTAGTATCTTTGATTTATGATATCGGTGTATGATCTGCTCGGCGTACTAGGGCTGTACACGAGAAGGTCAAACCTCGTTCTGCATGCTGTTTGGCGTAGTAAGATCGAGTGGGATTAACACGTACGGTAAGAGGAGCATGCCACTTGGCTCATATGGTTAGCAATAATAAAAGGACTAAGTTCATTACGTATCGCACAGTGTATCACACAAGATCTATTCTACGGTGCCAGTACCCTTGCATATGTGGCTTGCGCCTTCCTCTGATGCGTAACAAGCGACGAAAAAGTGCATGTTGCGTTATTGATAGCCGAGTCACCTCTTGCACTGGACAAGCCGCTGTAATACCGTACCCAGACTGAAATTACAGGCAGCTGTACTTGCCTCGCTTCTTTTAAATTTAATTAGCTCCGAAACCGAGATACCGTGTGTCACCCGCATTTGTGGTCGGACTCGCGTACGGTACTTTACTAGATCGAACGAGATCCGCGTATCTGGCAAGTCTTTGTCGCGCGTTGCCTTGGAAAAATTTCAAAACGCACTGCCAACGAGATTTGGAGATGGGTGCCTACAAAACAGAATCCGGCGGACATGGCTACGTAAGAGGATCCTATGAACCCTGCAGAAGAGCAAAGATGGTTTCTGCACCATGAATTTTTAAGACTGCTCGATTCCCAGTGGCATGTCTAACGAGGCTTGCCACACGTGGAAAAACAAGCTTTAGAAGCAGCGGAAAGAAAAACCAAAGGAGTCACGAAGGTGACCGTTAATGCGGAGTACGAGCCCATGATAGCGCTCTAATTGGGATGGGAAGGGCATTTAATTGCAGCACGTAGAATGCGCAAGTTTTTCTAAAAATAGCCATGGAAAAATTCAATAGTAGATTCAGTGTGCGAGTGACAGCTGCCCGAGGAAGATACGCTGTGAGCCGCGCAAACGACTAGCTTTGCGATAGAACTTACTGTACTTGCGCAAGGGGGCAAGATACTAGCAAGTAGTAAGTTCTAAGTATTTTCGCCGTTTGTAGACACACGAGGCTTTCTGTGTATCTGAGGACGTGTAACACGAGTTCAAGGAGCAGATTTCGAGCACTCCCCAATTGTGCTGGACATGAAGCATCCCACAGTTTAAACCATTGTACGCGCACTCCATTGTCACTTTCAAACCGAAAATCACGAGACAGTGGTAAACGAGATTTGACAATGTTATTACGTAATTGGAGCAAGAATCACAATAAAGTTAAATGCAGCCAATAATTGATTTATAGGCTATGTCGTAGCCAGCCAAAGCCTCCTTTAATAGGTGCCTTGCTCAAGGGACGTTTAGCGTTCGAACAACATTCATCAGTTCGAAGCCAAAAAAGTAACTACAACAGGCGCTATAAGTCAAATAGTGAAAGCATCGTAACTTTGCTTCTATTGGTCCTAGAATAATTTTTTTTTCGAAATTTATAAAAAAATGAGTGTAATCAAATGCACTGTATTGAAAAACTCTGTCTTGATAATTGACAATATTATGACAATTAAAAAATTGTTTCTTGTCAATAACAAGAAAACTACGTATTGAGAATCTTTTAAATTCAACATATTAATACTTAAGGATTCAAATTAGCTTCATAGGGATCGACAAGCGTACGAGCAACCTACAGCGTTCAAAATTTATGAATCAAAAATTTTGCAATAAATCGCCGTATTGTTTGTGAGCAACCAGACCAGACGCATTTTTAAAATAGTGCCAAAACGTAGAAAATATTCAAATTTAAACAAATAAAAGTTATTTCATCAAATGTTTTTTGTGATTTTCTATTTTCTCATCTTAGCAGTTTCTTGATTGATAGAAAGACAAGTTTTTTAATTTAAAAAAAAAAATCTATTTCTACGTAAAATTGCTCGAGGGACAACTTTGATGGTAAAATGTTTTAGCTAAAATTTTCTTGTTTTCGAGATATAGCGAAATAACTAAAAAAATCAAATTTCCGACTTATTTTACAACGCCAATCAAAATCCAACGCTCGGTTTTCTAGATTTTTTAATGGCAAACTATACTCGTCAAGATCATTTATTTCAGCTTAAATTTGTCAGCCCCCATCCAAGTTCTCAACGAAATACTCTGGCTCCCCAAATACTAGTTAAATCTGATTATACAAAAATAAGGCTCATTTCATGATATAGTGTCTAACTCAGCATATATTTAAAAAGGCTTCGATACGATGTTTATTATAATTGCTGTAACAAGTTAATGTTGCAGGCAATTGTTTATTGCCCTATAAGTATAGTATGTTATCCTTATAACAATTTTTCGTAGTTATCTGAAGGTTCTGTTGTTACATTCATTAGCATGTAGATTTTGGACAGATAAATATTTATCAAATCAGAAGAGTTATTTGATAAAGTTTCACGTGCGGTACTAGTAGCAAGAGAATTTTTCAATTCAAAAATTTTTTTTTTTTTAAATATGTAGCTCTTAACAATGCTACTAATTGTTTGTTTGATTAAAATGCACCGAAGAATAAGAACGAGATCCGTGGTCCATCAAAAAACAATTTTACTTCTAATCGACAATATATAATTTGAAATATATTTTCTTCACATCTCCCCCCATCAGGGTGAAAATTTTTAATGTTTTCGGTCCAACATTACTTTGTCTAATCAACAGCTTGTGTCCCCTTTTTTGCTATCACTACGGGAATAAATTTGGCTACAGAAAATAGAGTTGATTCAATTTGTTTCTTTCCTGAATTTATTTTAAAAATTTTATTTGAAATTTTATGTATTATTTCGAATGAGCCGATGTATAATTCATCTAGTCTCTCTCTGTTTAGTTTGTTGCCATTTTCTATGTATACTTTATCCCCAACGTCAAATTCGTAATATTTTCTGTTTATATCAAATAATTGTTTATTGTAATTGTAAGATTTAATAGTAATTTTACATGCTGATTTTATATCTTTTATTCAATCATCCTCATCATTTTTCATTTTCAACTCTTGTAGTAAAGTAGTTATATTGGTGCCCTCTAGTAGGTACGTGAAAATCCTGTGACCATGTGTTCTGAATCATCAAATTCATCTACACAATCTCTAGCGACTGTCATCGAGGCTTTTTTTTTATCTAGATCATTTATTGCTCACCTAATTATTTTTACTAATGTTTGATTCAGTTGTTCGCTTGACCCGTTTAAAAAAGATGTAAAAATCAGTCTTGTCTTACGTTTTTCTAAAAACTCTTTAAATTCTTTAGAACTGGTCCCTGGATACTGATCAGTAAGGATTATTCTAATATCGTACGTTTCCGATACTCTTTTGACTAATTTAACAAAATCACATGCACTTTGGGTTTTTAAAGTAACAGTAAACGCATACCTCTTAAAGTGGTCCGCTAATAGATAGAAATATTGTCTTATAGATCTAGATCCACTAATCCCTCAAATAATGTCAATAGACATAATCTCGAAAGATTCTGATACTGGTTCTAAGTGTGATAAAAATCCATATTTCCCTTGACCTCTAGCCTTTTTTTTTTTAATTTTAAATTATTACAAATTTCTTTATTATTTTTATCAAGTTATTCCATGTATGTAAAGGACTAGTCCTTATTTTCATCTGCATAATGCATGTATGAGACCATTTTTCATGTACATCTTTGATTGATCGTTTACTTAACTCTACTGATGAAATTAATTTTTCTGTGTTTTTTGTTTTCTAATAAAATACATCACTTTTTTTATCAGTCTTACATTGTTATTTTTTAGTATCTAATTATTTCGTTGGTCTGTCTTGATGTCTTCTATCTTCAATAAGTTTATTATTCTTGAAGCTTTTTCTTTACTTTTTTCTGGCTCTAATACTAGATTTCTGCTCCAGCAGTCTGCTGCTATATTTTGATTTCCAGGTATATATTTTATTTCCGAATCATGTTGTGACAGGTAAATAGTTAAGTTTCCTTATTCTTAATCTTTCCTAGTTTATACATTCATTTTCTCCAAAGACTTGTGATCCGAATATAATGTACATTTTTTACGGATAAGCCAGTGTTGCCAATACTTTACAGCATCTTTCATAGCCCAGCCTTCTAGATCTATTGTCTTGTTTTTTTTTACTTCGTTTAATTTTTTTGACAACTATGCTACTGGTTTTTCGTTTCCATTAGATTGTACTTATTTTATTACTGCACCAATACCTTCTAATGATGCATCACTATAAATTTCTGTTGGCGAATTGTTATCAAACATTTCCAATACTGGTTAAGATCATAAAAGACTTTTTATTCTATTAAATAAATTTTAACATTTTTCAGACCAACGGAACTTCTCGGTTTTTCTTAGTAAATTTTGTACTGGATCTAAAATTATTGCACTATTTGGTATGTATTCGTGATAATAGCTTATTTTTCCTAAGAACTGTCTTATATTTTTTGTGTTTTCCGTGTGAAAAAATCTCTGATAGAAACTAAATTGTCTTTCATTAGGCTGACCGAACAGTTTTGTATTATATGACCCAGATATTTTACCAAACCAGAGGTGAACGTGCATTTTTTGAATTTCAGTCCAAATCCTTCTTCTATTATTACACTTGTTTGATATGTTTTCTATGATTTTAGAAAGTTTAAGAGTATGTTAGTATATCATCTATGTATTTTACCAAAAATTCCGTAAGTTTGTGTCTTCTGAAGATACTGCTTAAAATTATTCGAAATATCGCTGAGGAATCTTTAGGTGAACTAGTAGACATGTCTATTTAGAATTTTCTTCTCGTGTGACTATTTCGGTTTTGTTTTTATTTTTGATACGTAGGGAAATCGACAAAAAAGCCAAATTTATTTCCAAAGTTCTAAAATATTTACCATTCCTGGTTTTTACAATTAAATTATCTATCAGAGGAAATTTTTGAGCTTGCAGTACTATGATTTTATTAAAATCCCTTGAATCTATGCACAGTAGGGTGTCCCAAAAAATTCTTTTTTTCAAATCCCATTGGACCAAGCTGCATTTTGTTTATTTTGCTTTAAAAACAACCTAGATTTTTTGAGATTTCTAAATTAATACTTAAAGGTCGCGAGATCAAAAAGAATACACCGCAAACGAGTGAGCGATTTAAAAATAATAAAAAAATATTGCCAATCAACTGGGTACGTAAAATTATGGTCACACAAGTAACATAAGATGTATTTTTACGACGCTTAATCTGATATAATTGTTATTTTGATTCTATCCTAACAGAATCATGTTAAAAATCGCCAAAAACCAACGTAAAAGAGAAAAAAGTCATGACATTCGTGCGTTTTCTAGATTATATCTCTGGCCATGGGTCAAATAAAAGATTTGGCTAGTATCGTGAAAAAGGTGCTCTAAATAAGCTTTTATTCAAGCTTAACGCGATCAAAAATATCACTTTTTTTACAGTTATAAAGTATCAAAGTTAAAAATTTAAAGGATACAATGAAAAAAGGAAAGTATTTTATTTATTATTCATCATTGTTTTACTCTTTTGCTCTAAAAATAACAAATTAACATCTATAGTTAACAACTATGATTTAATTTTGTTTTTATAAATATTTTCAATAAATTAATAAATGTTACGAGGAGTACATGAATAATATATAGTCATAGAAAGGTCAAGAGAGAGAACGACAACATCAAGTGGACAGCAACAATGTTGTCGTTCTCTCTCTCTCTATAATCCCTCCTAGCTCTCGCTCAGAAGATATATATACATATATATATATATATATATATATATATACATATATACATATCCACAGTATGTACTTTCTATAACTATGTATAATATTGTATGTTATATTGCATATCTCTTGAATCTTTTTAAGCATCACCAGCCTTTTTGTTTACATTCACGAACTTTTGACTGTGCCTGCCACAGAGAACTCTAGCTCTGCCTCGGCTCGGAGCAAATATATAAAATTCACAGAATTCAACGACTTTTAAATTGATCTCTCAAAATATGTAAACAAAACAACACTGTGAAGGTAAAACTGAATATTTTACCTATTTTAGTCGGTTTCTTGTATTAGTCATGTTAGAACTTCTTCAACAATAAGAAGTATCTCTAATTTTTCTAGTCTTTGATTCATTTCTGTTTCTATGCTATTATATACAAAATGTTTAGTAACAATGTAAGTAAAGATGTTTGGCTTCTCAAAAAGACGATTACAAATTCGATAGTACTTCTCTTTCCTTCTCTAAACAAGTTTTGCAGAGATTCTTATACCTGCATATAACAGAAAATAAATACATTACAATTGCCGCAAATTTATTAGCAATCAAAATTAAAGATTTGTGGCTGCAGACGGAAGTCCCAAGTATAATTAAAAGTAAGGTCGTACGTAAAGTGTCCAAATTACATGCGGATTACATAAATTTAAAAAAAGGAATAAATTTAAAGTTAGACAGTGTAATAAATAAGAGGAATAGGTTCATAAATACAATTAGTTTACTTTTCGACGTGGGATTTGCTGACGCGACTAAAAGTGTAACTTATTTAAATAGTTTAAAATTATACGTTGGTGAAAAAAATAGAATGTGCTCATCCAAAATCGGATTATCAAGTGAAGTTGTAAGTGATAAAAAACCATTAAAAAAAAAGATGGTTGAAACAAAAAAACAATCAAATAACTTTTCTGTGATAATCTTTAAAAAATCAATAATACTTAGTGAATCTAGTGATAAAAAAGAAAAAAAAAATGTCGTAATGATGGTTATAAGCACGTTCCTACTTCATATAAAAAGAAAAAAAATTCCTGTAAAAGTTGGCAAAAAAAGAATATGATCAGCACTAGACCGCACCGGTGCCAGGAATAAAAATGCTTCCTTTATCATTAAAAGTACGTTACAATTTGTTTTATGTAATCCCAATGGCTCTAACTTTTCAAAGAGTACATTACACCGAAAACGTAAAAAAAATCGATTAATTGTTGCAAATTACGAAAAAAATTCTACTGTCTTTAGAAATTTAATAACTATTTATTGGGATGAAAAAACAATGCAAAATTTAAAAAGTACGAAAAAGTCGATCGTTTAGCGGTTGTTGTAACTGATTTAGGTAAGACAAAGTCATTAGGCACACTTTCGTTGAAATCGTCAACTGGAAAGGAACTAGCTGCTGTTGTTTACAACTCATTGTTAGAATTGAAAATAGAGGGTTTCTTTACATCAAATACTACATTAATATTTACAAAAATAAATATGTTATTGGGTTTTTTAAAAGCAGATCCAAGTATATGGGAACTCAATTCAGAATTTGATAAAGCAAAACAGAAAATCAAAATACTCAAGGTTGTTGATGACGTTTTAGAGCGTGGAGTTGCTACAACAGCAAAATTTATTAAAATTTTCAAGAGCGACTATGATTTTCAGAATTATTTGCAAGTTGTCGAAGAACACCACAAAATTTATCCAGATTCTTCTAAAAAAACAATTAATGAAAAATTATAAATATAGATAAGTGACTTTTCAAAATTTTGGTTGGTTATTAAAAGCATTAAAATATTTGGGAAATTGATTCATTAATAAAAATGCAATACACTTTTACTGTATAACTTTTTTTTTCAAAGAATTAAAAAAAAATTTTTTTCATATTATTAATAATAAACTGCTTCATTTACTTATTTACGTAAACTCCTCGTAACACTTATTATTTTCTTGAAAATACTTATAAGAACAAAATTCTATGTTGGTTTTCAACTGTAGATGTTGATTTATTTGTTTTAGAACAAAATAATAAATCGATGATAAATTATTAATGAAATACTTCGCTTTTTTCGTTGAATCCTTTAAATGTTAAACTATGATCGTTTATAACTTTAAAAGGGAGTGATATTTTTTAACGCGTTTGGGCTCAAATTAAAGCTTATTTAAAGCACTCACTTTTCAATACAAGCAAAAACCTTTTTTTGTCTCATGACCAGAGATATAATCTAAAAAACGCACGAAAATCATGATTTTTTCTCTTTTACGTTGGTTTTTTGCGATTTTTAACATGACCCTGTTGGTATAGCTTCAAAATAACAATTCTATCTAATTCAGCACCGAAAAATACATCTAATGTTTGTTGTGTGACCATAATTTTACGTACTTAGTTGATTGGCAAGATGTTTTTGTTATTTATAAATCACTGATTTAACTGCAGTGTATTCTTTTTGATCTCGCAACCTTAAGATATAAATTTAAAAATCTAAAAAAATTTAGGTCATGTTTTTGAAGCAAAATAAACGAAATCTAGCTTGGTCTGGTAAAATTCAAAGAAAAAAAAATTTTTGGGACACCCTAATGCACAGTCTTGATTTTATATTTTCGTCTTTTCTTAATGCTAACGTTACAGGGGCTGCGAAAGGACTATATGATTGTGGGGCAGTTATCTACTTTTTCTGACGAGTTTAAATGGGTAGGGAGAAGTACAGGATTGTAGTGAACACGAATAAAAAGATAGACTGTGTAGATAGTAATGTATATATATATTTATCTGCAACGTTTTATTTGGATTTCCCGAACCTTATCAGGCAGGCTTAAGATGACAAGCACAAAAAATCACAATATTAAAACAATACTGCATTTGGAAAATTAAATTGTCTGATATTAGTAGAAGATGTAGACGCAACACGCAAAAATGTTTTACCTGACGGAAATAAATTAATACTATATAAATATATGACGAACAGGAGAGAGTCGTTCTCACTCGTCAGTCAGATACTCTACTCAACTAATATTTACAATAATATAAATTCGCGCATGACAAATAATAAGATAAGAATGACGAAACGCAAAACGAATAGCAAGATAGAGAGGACGAAACGCAAGTTACGAGAACGATGTACATATGTAAATACTTATGTGCTAACTAGACTATTGAAATAATGGTAGCAAGAAATGTCTAACAGCATTAATGTATATGAATAACTCTATATAAGTATGTGTTATATATACGACAGCCTGAGAAACAGAGATTTCATCTAAATTTAAAAAAGACTAAATTATAAATTTTACTAAGATTTTTAATATCCTTTTTCTTATTAATACTATTCTTTGACATGTTGATATGTATAATTTCTAAGAGAGTACGTTTTCTCCACACTGCTTCATTGTCAAGTATTTCAAAATTATCCCAGTCAAACTCATGGTTGTTATCGTCTATATCTCCTGTTCGTCTTATATGTATATAGTATTAATTTATTTACGTTAGGTAAAACGTTTTTGCGTGTTGCGTCTTCATCTTCTACTAATATCAGAAAATTTGATTTCCAAATGCAGTATTGTTTTAATCTTGTGCTTTTTTGTGCTTGTCATCTTTAGCCTGCCTGGTAAGGTTCGGAAAATCCGAACAAAACGTTGCAGATAAATATAGATACATTACTATCTACACAGTCTATATTTTTATTCGTGCTCACTACGATCCTGGACTATATGATTCTTCTACAATATTTGTATCTGATAATCTAAATACTTGTTGTTCTATATCTTTTTCGTCATAAGCTGTGCATTTGTATGGTCTCTAACTACAGTATTTATCGAGTAGTTAATCTACAAGTGCTCTGTAGTGCTTGACTAGGCCAATGTCGTACTTATCTTTAGCGAATAATTGTTCTTGTCTTGGAGTCTTCAAATAATTTGTCTTTCTTGTATCTCCTTTTATCATCTAAGTGGTCTATCCTTGTTTCAATCTCATCTTTTGGTATGTATTCATTAAAATGATCTGAATACGTATATATTCTATTCTTTATATATTTTTTTTTGCTCATCTTTCATTTCACATTTTTGTAAAATTTCTAATATTTTATTGTGAACAGGTTGAATTTTTTTATTATGTCTAATCCAATGATAAAATCTTCAAACACATCTCTCTCAACTACATTTATATCTTTATCTTTTTTATTTTAAACTTTTATTTTTACAGTTATCATAACTTTTGTTGTTTTGACACAATTAGCCGTCTTTGAATAAACTTTTTTAATATCTGTATCTTTCATAATTTGAGTAAATTTTTCATTTATCAGTAAGCCCTGAGACCCTATGTCATAAGTCCCTTCTAAATTTAATTTATTTTCTAATAATAGCCATGGATTGTTATTGCCTGGTTGTTTTTCTTCACTTTTTTATTATAATCCGTCTTTCCTTCTTTTTCCTTTTAAAAGGTTTTTTTACTTACTAGGCTTATATATTTTTTAATTTCATTAGAGCAATCTACTTTTACATTGACTTCATCTCTGTCTATCTTGTTTATGATAAAATCTGGTGATCAAGTTGATATTAGAGCTACTTACGTCTTCACATCTATGTTTTCATTTATATCCAATAAGAGGTTTTCTTTTCGTAAAGCATAATTAATTAACGATCCTTCTTTATACCTTAAGGCGCGGGCATACGTTACCGTGCCCAAACCTTTATTAGCAAATCCCTACAGAAATTCGTTTTCCTATTTAGTCCTGGTTAAGTCGATTGTGAGTTTTATGATCATTAAACTGTACCAATCTAGGCAGCTCTGATTTCGAAAAACAGTCTTAACACTTCTATTTTTGTTTCATCTTAATTTATATTGAATCTTGAACATTTTATTTCAAAATTTTTCACTAACTGTTTTGCATTAGGATTTTTACTGTTCAATTTTTCAATTATAAATTTTGTTAATATATCATTTTAATTTTGCTCATTACCATTTCTTGTCTGGTTTCTACTGATTTTTCTAATATTTCATGTAAACTTTCATTCTTTTCCGCT
This sequence comes from Copidosoma aretas, assembly GCA_030522625.1. Lineage (NCBI taxonomy): Eukaryota > Metazoa > Arthropoda > Insecta > Hymenoptera > Encyrtidae > Copidosoma > Copidosoma aretas. Next base: position 3,405 of record JAPYYV010001606.1, on the reverse strand, counting down.
TCTTTATCTTCTAAATACATATTCAAAATTGTTCAATACCATCATCATCCATGTTAATGGGTTCCAGATCCAGTGATTAAGTAATCCAGACTTTCTTCGTTTGACGTCTCTTTTGAAGCTGTTTTTTACTTTATTAAAGCTGCCTGTCTCCATTAATTCCTTATAAGGGTATATACATATAATCTCCTAGTAGAGTGTATTTTCTACCATCTTTTATTGTGATTGAGATGATGGTTGTTGTATTTGACCCGAAATCCCTTAGTGATGCCACCAGTAAGAATTCAAAGTGTACCGTCTTGGCCATTCTTACTAAAATTGTCATTTAATAAGATAATCATCTTATGATATTCATTAAGGGTTCTCAGCAATATAAACTTAATTTGTTGCTCTGTAACAAGAGAGAGAAAGTTTTATTTACTACATTGCACTTCTATCTAAAATAATTACACTCTTACCTGTTACAAGAGAAACGACAATTGAATATAGTTTATAACTTATGTTACATTTTGCTTTTACACTATCTTTATAAACTTTTAATTAATCTTAATTACAATTGTAAAAATATAACACACGTGTTTCCAAGTGTAATGTTTTACTCTCTTTCTCGATGTATAAATATCAATCTTTCTATATAATATACCGAATTCGTGTGGGTCGTAGGTGATAGCCCCCTACGCCAGCGCCACGCACACGTTTTTTCACATGATCAAAAGTAAGGTAAAAATAAGGTAAAAATATGCTGATTTTGAATGATTTTTTATAGTAAGCCTGACCCACCACACCCCCTATTCCTTCCCCACCCCCTCCAGCCTCCCCCCCCCCCCCCCCCCCCCCCCCCCCCCTTTTTTTTTTTCCCCCCCCCCCCCCCCCACAGTGTCACCAAAGACCCCCGACAGATCGCCTACATTATTAGGAAAATATTTGTTGTCTTTTTCTCTGAATAATATTGTTTTGCTCCTACACAGTACCCCACATTTTTACCATAGCCCCCCCACGTCCTCTACGTCCCCCGCGACTCCCAAGCCCCTTTGCGCCTCCAATTTTCGTTAGGTTATCCCTTACTTACCTAACAATCCACAACGACTTAGAATTTATTTACGTCTTATATATTTGACCCCCCACTGACCCCCCCGCATTTCAACCATAGCCAGAGATGGCCGACTTAACCTAAAAGACGTATTCTCGCGGACGTTCCCCGAAAACAGACGAATTATTCCTATTACAGATGAATCCTTTTACCAAAGCCCTCCAACATCATCGAGCATTGCCAAGAACAACCGATTGCAGCTGTAGCCGCTTCTTCACAGCCCCTCGGGATTTTCTGTTTTGCCCCCACGTCTAATTTGGCAAATAAACAGAGGCACAACAATAAAACGTGACCGTACGTAATACAACTGATGAAACAGATAACGCGGGACCAGTACGGTCGAGCTCAATACAAAATAAAAACAAAATTTAACCTAAACACCGACAACCAAATAACCAAATAGACTCGCATACTTACACTGTCAAATGATAGATCATTCATTTACTAACAGTGTATGCAGAGAAGTATATTGGGTTCGGAATAGAGTATATGGAATAATACGCTATATCATACCATATCCACCCTATTACAGGAATTGCGCAGAGCAACCAATTCATGCACATAATGCAAAAAAAAACAGGTGTGTGCAAACCTTGATTACGCTGTAGTCTAGCAAACTATATCTGTGCTGTGATTGGCTATGATCTCCTAATCGGAAACCATGTTTTTTTCATACAAAATATGATTAGCAATATATTCCCGTGTATCATACTTACTATATAGTTGTATTACACTTGTGATCATGATGTTAATAGACAAGGTTTACTGGATAGCACATGCTTTTGACAACAAATAAAACCAATTTGATATCAGGGCAAGTAAGATCCATGATTGTCTAACAAAAAATATGTGTTTTAATACAATGTTCTACTACTTCGTCTAAAAATAACCAACTTTGTGTTACATTCGCGGAAAACAAAAAACGTGACTAACAGTAATACCGCACATAAAACAGATACTGGATAAGAAACACGCACATTTCTGCCCAATACTTAATTTAAATAAATTAAAACCCACGCATCTTAAGCCAAATCACCAAATTAACTCGCTTGATTACAATCATCATAAATAAATAATGTATATACTAATTCAAAATCATTTCAAAGAAAAGCATTTATATGAATCTCTAGCTCCTTCAGCCAAATAACCTAATATACTTTAACTTAATATCCGAAAATAAAATAAATAATTAAAGTCAAAACTATTTATTATTTTTAATATTTAGGTTATTAGAAGAGTGGGGATATTATAATTATTTTAGAAGTAATTATAGAATCGTATATTTTTAGTCAGTCTAGAAGAAAGTGGCATTATTGTAGAAAAAGTTTTTGAAACAAACCTGGGCACCCATGTAGTAAGTTATAATTTTTCGGCAAACAATATATGTGAATGTAGCTGATTTCGCCCTTAGATACGTTGATGTTGCTGATTCCGCCTAAATTTGTTCGGTAATGATCATAGCTTAAATAACAAATAATAAGGTGCAATAAGAATAAAATAATTAATCAATAGAATTTCATATTTGTAAACCATCGATATTAAAAGATTGTATTTGTCAAACTGTGGTAAACTAAATTTTTCAAAAAGTGTAAAAATTCAGAAGATAATTATTTATTTATTTAACCAGTAACATATTATTAAAATAAAAGAAATAATTATTATATAGAAAATATGAAACTTAAATATATTTCAAAAGTTTTAAAAACGTATTAAATTATTAGTTCGATAGTTTATTATTGTAAATTAACAAATGTTTACACAAATTTATGACTAAACAATAATTTTTAATTATAATTTATAGTGAGTTACAAACTAAAATATAGGAAGTAGTGATGTGTAGCTTATTTAGACAAGTAGCTCGTAGTTAAGTCGACACGTTACACGGCTTGTATGAACGAGATTGCGAGTGTAAATCCGGTAAAAAAAGGTTTTTTTTTTCTAATTTCAAAAATTCACTTACGTTACATATTTTTTAAGGGGGACAGATTTAAAATTATTGATGTACTTTTCTGCGTAAAGCTCATGTAGAAGTATAACTTGAATTTAATTATTTTATACATGGTAGGATGCTATAAATGGTTATCTTATATAATCCCAGAGTGATCAAGAAACATTTAGGGGATAGCGCGTGGAGCGTGCAGGGTAGCAAAGCCCCAATAGTATATATATATATATGTATAAATATCTTCCCATATATTATAGTAGTATGAACAAAAGTTAGTCCCAGTCAAGAGCCCCCCCCCCCCCCCCCCCCCCCCCCCCCCCCCCCCCCCCCCCCCCCCCCCCCCCCCCCCCCCCCCCCCCCCGCCCCCCCTCCC